>JBBPQU010000217.1:0-30168 GCA_038092655.1 Boletus sensibilis | reverse complement strand
TCAAAATCGGTGCTTACATTTGTAGTTCTCAGCCTGTTGCGGGGTCATGATTTGCCAGTAAATAGTCCAGCTGGGATAGTCGCCTGCTTCGATGGCGTCAAAGAGATCTTGAATTCCAAAGTCGGGGCCGGCCTGTACGATAGACTTTTGGTTGGTGTTGCTCTTGATGCCTTGGTCAGAGGCGGCGATCGTTCTAGGGCACGCTCGACGGTAGAGAGCTGAATTTGGAGAAACACTCACTTGATGTGGTACCACTCGGTGTCACTCTTGACCGAGCGGAAGGTGTTACCACTGAACCCATTCATGTGTCCGCCACGGAATCAGGACATGGCTTGGCATTAGAAAGGACGAGAACGGACCGGAAGCCATAAGGCGTGCCCAAATCAGACATGGTGCATAACCTACATGACCCGGCACGAGTATTTGGATGGGTGGATGTTCTGGTGGATGGACTCGTTGTTTCCAGACAGATAATCTAACCAGGGATGTCAGGACAAGTCAAGGGAATGTTGTCAGCCACATACCCCAGAAGTTCTGCAGAGAAGAGGATTGAGCGAGAGATCGAGCCCCAGAAAGGGAAATGCTTACATTGTGATCAAGCAAGTTTGTCTGCGGGTTGCGCTTCTGCGCAGCTGCGGACAGTGTCAATGTTGAAACCTACGTGGGAACTTGGCTGGGTCACGGAGCAGAATACTGGATGGTTGAGGAACACCTGCAAGCAGAAGCATGAGTTTGGACGGCGATCTCATGCCAAGGCTGCAACCCACCCAGTCTAGAATTCCTTCCTCTGTACGCAACCTGGAGCACAGTTAATCGCACTACATTTCAGATTTTTTGAAACATACTGAAGTAAGTATCTGGCAAGACCTCGCGGGTCTCGGACAGTGTCTGCGTTTCCAAGATTCCCGGCAATCGCCGAAAGACGCGCGTCAGTGCGCTTGCCGATAGTGTCGAACACCTTCCCCATGGACCATGATGTTGTGCGACATCGGTAGCGACCTCGAACCAGCCATGAGCACCTGCTCCCTTGGCATGGGCAATGCGCTCAGGCTAGATCACAAAAGGTAAGGAGCAGGAGAAGTAGCGAAGACACAGCATTTACAACTCGCTCTCGGTCAGACTGAGGGAGCTGTTCAGTCTGAAATGATGTACATGAGAACGGACATTTGAGCCAGGGGAAACAAAGATGATTACCAGATTAGTCGATCGGATCAGCAGGGGATCCTCAGGCCTCAGTACCCAATCTGTCCGACATAGAAGTTGAGAATCTGATTTCCTCTGAATCCTCTCATCCTCCTCATCGTTCGCCATGGCGTCCCCCCCATTCACCATCATCGGCACTCCATTCAGCACCTTTACTCGCTCCATCACACTCGCACTCACCTATAAAGGCATCGCCTTTAACCAGGTCCGTGTCGTGCCCCACTCCGACACCGCTTACGAGAACCATCCGTTCGGATTCTTGCCCACACTCATCATCCACGAGATCGATGGCAAGAAAGTCGATCTCAAACTGAGAGAGTCTCAGGCGATCGCGCGTTACATCGATCGCATCGCACCAGAGCCCACGCTCAACATCGTCGATGGTGACGGACATTCCATCATCACTGAGCAGATGTGGGAATTCGTCAGTTTCGCAGGCACACACGGTGAGTTGATGATCTGATTATTCACGCACGGTTTTGGATCGCTGCGAGATTCTTATCGGTTCTGATGTTTTTTCCAGGTTTCCCCGCCGTGGAAAAGGGCGTCGTCAAGCCCCGCGTCGCAGCCAACGACGAGGGCAAGCTCTCCGATGCTGAGATCCGTAGCAACCTCACAGCTGGCGTCGAACAGCTCAGCAAATTTCTCAAGAGGAGTGAGGATAACATGTCCCCAGAGGGATACGTATTTGGCGAGAAATTGAGTTGGGCCGACTTTTTCCTCTTCCCGCTACTGGCGGACCTTAGGGCCATACCAGAGGGGGAATTGCTTAGCCCCCGTCTCCTCAGCTGGATGGAGAAAATGGATCAGCTGGAGGCTGTTCAGAAAACCAAGTCGGGCACCTTGTCCGTCGGTGCACGGCCCCCTTAACTTGGTCCCTAGAAAGCGCTTTTCCACATCTGGTCGTGTCTTTACTCTCCACAAAGCTGGAGCTTGGTTAAATTCCGTAATAGAATGGATGAAATGCAAACATGTTGAGTATCTAGATCTTGGATGTAAAGAAAACGAAAAGTTGCTTGCTCGTCTGGATGCCTCGATGATATCGATGATGGATGATTCCGAAGTCCATACATCCGCGGACATGTTTGTGTTCATTGTTCGAGCATAATGAATTGTTTACAGCCTCAGATCACTTATTTAACCTATACGACTTCCTAATATGTGAATCGCTCTCTAAGTACGTTCTCTGGATCCACCCCGGCCGCGGTAAGCGACTTCATTGCATTGAGCACAAAGGGCAGGGGTCCACAGATGTGCGACTCCCGCTCACGCGCACCCACGCTCTCAAAGAACGCTCCATTACCATCGATTCGTCCCTCGTGCAGCCTCACCGACACAGAAGCTGGAAAGCGTGGCAGGCTCGTGGGAGCACGCTCAGTGAAGAGATGGATCGCAAGCGTCAGATCGACCGGAGGACGATCGTTGCCGTCATGATCGCCCAGTCCGGGGTCAGAAACGTCATCCCGGCTCTCGTAGGCTTCAAGCACGAGGGACAACATCACGTCTGGCTCGCGCGACGAAATGGCGAGGGCAACGTCCCAGACGCCATACGTGCGCCGCGCGAGATTGACGACATAACGCATCAGGCCGAGGAAAGGTGTCAGCCCAATTCCTCCAGCGATCCAAAGTAAGCGACGGCCCCCATCGCATGCGGCGAGGGGCTCTGGCAATGGAAAAGTACCCCCAACGCCGCGCAGTTGTACGACGATTCCCAGAGATACAACGTCGACGGCCATGCCCTCGCTATTTGGGTCAACCTTGTGTGCGAGCTGATGTAGAATTGGGGCGACGAGTCCATGTTTGATCAATCGGATCGTGAGGGAGAACGTAATTGGAGATGCCGGGGTGGGCGGCACGGTCACGGTCCATGTGCGAACGCAATCATCGCTCTGGGCCCAGGTACCCGGCGTCCAATCCACGAGTTCACGAGCGCGTTCTCGAACAAAGTGGGAGAGGTCGAGAACTGCGTTCTGACTCGCGCGAATTTGCACGGGACGCGAAGCTACGAACGTGAACGTCGCCAACGTGTTGTTGTGCACGCGCGTCTTAACAAGTGAAAGGGCGACGTCCTCGTACGGGGCCACCGGCGGTTTCTCTTCTGTCAGGTAGCAGATGGGGGGACAATAGGGACTGTCACCCACCGTGTCAGGCGTCTCGCGTATCGGCATCCCATCTTCGACAAAGGAAAAGCCCGTTACGTATATTTTAGTGACCGCGCTCACACGAGGCATGATTTTTTTCGCTCCCTCTCCGAACAGCGTCTCCGCTTTACCGGTCACATAGAGAATTGTGCCCGTGGAGAAAGAGGGGAACACGATGCCTGCTAAAGGAGTAATGAGGATGTTTCCCAGAGAGTTCATCATCCGATTGCCTGGAAGCAACGTGAGGACGAGTCACAAGAAAAGATCGTATTGTCGAGGCAATGCGTACCATTATAGTTTGGTAGCACAAGAGTTCTCCCATCCCCTGGGTGCACCCGAACGAAGCCCGGTCTCCCACCGCGGTGATTAGTACCGACACGTGAGGGGTGAACGTCTACGTCCTCGGGCCGGGCGACATAAGATGTGGCAAGAAAGGCCGTGTCGGCCTGATGAACGAACTGAATGACATCGTCTGGTAGTCTTTCCCCTTGCGTCAGGCGCCAGCGATCGTGAACGATACGCGGCACGACGTTCGGGTGCGGCTCGAGGTCTCTCACTTTGATGTACTTTGGACACAACCTACGCGCGACCGGCGGTGCAAGTCAATCTACAAGTTCCCCTGGCGCATCGGAGGAGGAAGACGCACCCCAATGCATGTGAGACCGATAACTCGAGCATCAGATCGCCGCTGCCATCGAAACTGGCATGCGACACTCGGCCGGAGAACTTGTTCCTTCGACGCGTACTAGGCTCGAGACCGAGCCCCGATGCAAACGGGTTGTCTTTCAGACCATCAAAATGACCGAGGGTGGTGGAAATAGGATCCCCAGGCCACACCCGCGCGCGGATGTGGAGTAAGGTGTTCGTCGGGGAGCGGATGAATCCCGGCGTACCCTGAGACGAACAAAGAATGGACGCCCAGGGTCGACCCTCGTCGTCCAGGGTCGTGATCGGGACATAGTGCAGACGGGTACTATAGAATATACGATGCTGATCGGGGAGTTTGTTGACGATGGCACTGACAGACACACGCTCAGGCAAGCACAGTAGCCTTTGGATGGCCTGTTCACCGGGGTGCCATCCCTTGAATGCCTGATCGACAGATAGCATGGTGTTGAGCAGCGAGAGAGGTTATTGGGCCGAATACGAAGAGGACAGGTTAGCTCGTCATTCTAATCAATCATTTCAACGTGCATCGATGGACCGATACCCAGGGATATCGGTTTCTCTCCAATTGCATTGCGGGGCGGGAGGATCAAGCGACATCTTCCAGAAGTTGCATTTTTTTTTAATCCCGTTTATAGTGATGTTGGGAAACTAGTCCCTATGTACACTTGGTGCACTGACCCGACTGCGACATGACTGCGATATATCGGGACAATCAACATGAGAACAGTCTTCCACTATCACCTGAGTTGCTATTAGTAACCCCCGCAGCATCACTGAAATGGTTAATCAGATCAACCCCACCGTGCGGGGCTCACGGAGCCCCGTAGTCAGCAATGCCACTGGTGGCAACACTATTCTCGGATCCAAATACCACCGGTCATGCCAGCAAGCTCCGGACCCAAACACGTCTGCTATCGCAAGATGGACTTTGGTCATCTCATCACGGTGCACCCACCTCGAATGCATCAGCGACTTTGACGGGCCTGTGACCCCACGAATGATCGTGCTCCATCAGCAAGCCTCGGCGACACAGCAACGAACGCGTTGAAGTTGTACACCTGACTCGTCCTCCCGAACGTGAATCCCTCTGGACGAACGTGCACCTCTTCCACACCCCATCGGGCGATGATCCCCTCCACGCGACACGTCCCTCTGAGAGGCAACGCAAGCTCAGATACACCCGCGCGCAACGCCGCCGTCATGCTGTCGTTACCGCATCGGAGCGTGACCTGTGCCGGCGCGCAGAGAAACGCGATGGCCCAAAGGGCATCCTTGAGCTTTGTGGGGTTTCGCGAGGGTCAGCATAAACGCGCACGTCCATCGACGAACGCTCGCCTGACATTGTCTGCGTCCGCGGGCCGGCCGACGGGATCGGCAGACACCACGGCAGACGTGGGCAAGAGCTTGGCCCACATGAACAAGCGATCTTCCGTGACGCGAGGATATACGCCCGTCTTGAAAGCCTGGATGAAATAGGACATCAGATCGAGCCAGTCTGGCCGAGTGAACGTAGTCAGTCCATCGCTCGTGACATCAAATGTCGTGACCGACGCTCGTGGTTGTCGAACCCGTTCGTCCAAGCTTGCGATTGCGGCTGAACGCCCTCGATAGGTCCGACATACGACGACTCTCCAAAGTCGTTCCAGGTCACAATCTGAGCAACGCCGACCTTGTGCCTGTTCTCGACCAACAAACGCCACCGACGCGCTAAAAGCCAGTTGTCACCACTCATGACAAAGTTTTTGTCGTACGACGCTTTCCCGTAATGCTGAGTCGGTCGTCAAGTGAGAATCACGGACGACACCAGCGAGTGGCTTTACCGTGAAAAACCAAGGCGAGACGCCCGCCATGTAGTCTCTGCCGCCGAGGTGTTGGATCCAAGCGTCGTCGGGTCCAAACGTGACGTTGTCTTGTCCAACCGGCCAAGAAGCACGCCACTAGTCACAATCACATTCAAGAACCCAGTCAAGCATCCACCCAAACAGAGGATGCCGACGTACGTTGAAAACACCATCCAATACCCTCAACGAGACCAGGTCTTTCGGGTCGACGAAAAACGCCGGTATGAAATGCAACGGGGGCAACCCATCGCGCCGTACCACAGCCGTCCATCCCTCGTCGACGCTCCGAGACCCAAAAGTACAATGCTCACCTCCAAACGTCGACACCAACATGCGGCCAGAATATACCAGCTGGTTCGGGTGCGATGCATACTCTCGTATGTACGCTTGAAGCGGGGAAGCGTCGTCGACTCGGGAGCAGGGTAACGAGGTCACGTCGAAGGAAAGGAAGAGCTTAAAGTCAGTCTTCAGCGCTGCCGCGTACGCATCGGCGACTCGGGCGGGCTCCCATGGGTCAGAGCCGACATTGAGGGCGAACCCATCGATGCCTTTGGACGATGCGCGCGACATGTCTTCGACAACGTGTCAGCACATCGCACGCGTTTCTTAGCCCTGTCGGATTACCTTTCGCCCAGTTGTCGACAGTGTAATTGTACGCGTTGCCTACGATAAAGTGTGCTACCACGAGGTTCGTGGGTTGAACGAGTGGCTTGGGCGGCAATGCCAAGGCTTGGGACACCACGAGTGCCAGAGAGTTAAAAACCTTGGCATACATCCTCGAAGTCTATCTCCGAACTCGAACTTGACCCTGAGCCAGAAAGCTAAAACACTGAAAGGTATGTACATAGTAACTTGTGCGGCGGCTGACGATGGCTGACAGCATCCCCGGATCACTTCGATCGCATCGTCTATGAAAGCTCGGTCAGATCCCTCGCAACAAGAAAAGCCAAACCAACAACCTTATCTCTCGCAAAATCCAAGATACGAGATACATAGCAATGTTAGCACGATGATAAGAAGACATCGACAATAAGACAGAGAACCGCACAGGAAACAAGCGACCATCAGAGTCCCGATGGTCACTCTCAATCTATCTCGATGACATCATCCTTGTCGATCTTGTCCATGGCACTGTCCAACATGACCAGCCCGTCCTCCTCCAGTCTTCTCTTCTTACTCGGACTCCCGAGCTCTATTGATGACACTCCGTTTGTCTTTGCTCTCTTTGTCAAAGGTTCGGCCTCGGTGACATCGTCGTCGGGTGCGGACCGCTTGCGCGATGGCGCAGGAGCAGGTGTAGACGGTCGAGGATTGAAGGGTGGCTTCGGTAATGATGATGGCAATATCAATGCCGGTGCATCAGTCAGATGATTCGGTCTGTCACAAAGCCCAGTCACAAAAGGCGGAAACACGACCTCGACATGAAGCCACTTACGGAAGCTCGCACAGGGCCACTGCAATCGTTCCCCACTCCCCTTCCTCGTCAACGATCGTCAAAAACTTGCCCCTCGTCACGCTTAGGCTCTCTAACGTCCGATCGTCGTTGTCGTCCCAGTCTGGGTCGCTCAGCACGCGTTTGTCCTCGTATACACTGACATCTCGTTTCCCGGTCCCTCCCTCCTCCCCTTCACCGTCCCCAAGAATACCGTCCACCAACTCGCCAAGCGTGACACGCGATGGATCGCACTGCACCTTTGCGTACGTGTCTCTGCAGATTCCGCATTTGGGGTTGGGAGGACACAGATTGACCGTGCTGAGCGGAACAGCTGGTTTGAACTGCACGTGCACGTTCTTGAGCGAGGTGTAAGACTTGCGCAAGAGGTGTAAAGCTTGTAGAACAATCAGTCCCGATATGATAGCATTCGTCGTCGCGATGGCGGGGATAATGTTACCGGCCATTTCTGTTCATGTATGTCAACAAAACGTAAATCGTAGATCTCATGGAGATAGCACCTTTGACTTCCCAGCGTGTCTTCCGCTCAATATAGTACGCGGCTGAACGGAGATTTGAGGCAGCGGTGACGAAATCGAGAGTGTCGTCATCATCTTTGTCAAATGAAATGGTGTCTTCTCCAGCACGCAGGCGCGATGCTAAGCGGTTGGTACTGGGCATGTTGCGTTAAACACCAGGACTGAACAACCATAATTTAAGATGAGAGTATACCTTGATACGAAAAGGGTAAGGTTATCCTGAAGAGTTAACGCACGCTGATCCTTCAATCCGCCATTTCCGTTAGACGAGGACCTTGTAGCATCTCCATTAACATGACCATTTATTTGTGCCTTGGAGTTTGAGGACGATGCTAAGTTTTTGGTGGGTTCTTTCACCACAAAACGGTTATCTACGATGGCATCAAAGTCGAGGGGTGTCGGTTTTTCTCTTGAACGCCACATATCTGCCATAGACAACAGGTTTTTGATATCCGCATTGAAGACCTTATCCATGTTATACACTTAGCTCCACGACTCGCATCTCCGGCGACGAAACGAACCTTTTCGAAAACAGTCTTGGCTGCATCATCAGTTGTCTCTGGGGAGCGCAATGCATTGCGAACAACTTTGTACGCCAAAGCTTCTTTTCGCAAAGCCGCTATCTCTTGTGCTGTGTTACGTCAGTCGGCATGATGACCCGGAGTGACGAAAGACGCCAACCATTTTCGCCCTGCTTCTCAGCCTCGTCTAGTTCGGTGCTGCCGTCTTCGTCTTCTCCGAACAATTGCCTATTAGCGTTGAGATTAGCAAGAATGAATAATATGTCTACACATGGGCTCACGGCAGGAGATAACTTTTGGCCCAGACAATACAATGAATCGGTTGCGAAGGGGTCGATCGGATAGTGCAAACTGGGAACGACTTTGGGGTTGGTTTCGGTATACAGTCGAAACACTCCGTGCGATCCTAATACCTAGGTGGGTGGGATGGGGCGCTTCGGGGAGATGGACGAACCTTGAGAAGAGGCTGAACTTGACCGAGGTACCCAGCTGTACCCGACTCGACGAGCGGAATACCTGCTGCCATGCACATCTTGTTCACGTGTCGGCGCGCGTCTGTTCACAGCAAGTCATAAAGCGCGGGGTAGTCGAAGCGTAGATCCACTCACCGAGGTTGTCGAGGGCGTTGAGGACGATGTCGAATGATTGGAACCACTCGATATCAAACTGTGGTTCCTTGATGTTCGCATGGATCGGTTGAATATGAACGTTGGGATTAAAAGCGCCCGCTGTCTGAGCTGCCACCTGAAATACAGAGCCGATTGAGTACGACACAGAAAAGCCAGGCGATGTCGCACTCACCATGGCTTTGCTCTGCTTGACATCTTTCTTCTTAAAGAGGAACTGTCTATTCAGGTTGGAGAGGTCTATGGTATCCAAGTCTAAGAGTGTGATGTGACCAAAGCCTGTCAAGACGATGTTCTTGACTGGATGCAGAGAAGTGTCAGAAAGACGCGGTCATGGTGGAAAACATGACTGACGTAGTTCGCATCCAATTCCTCCCGCTCCGACCAACAAGACTTTGGTGTCCGCAAGACGACTGACGAGTTCTGAGCCAAGAATTGCCTCGGCATGAGTGTAGCGACCGCTTTTGCGCTGTCCATCCATGTTCGAATGAAGACTGGGTGTCAACCAACAAGAAAAGTTGAGGAATGGTCTTGTGATTTTAGTGAGCTCAAGGCGCTCCCCTCGGTCACGCGACTGTCACGCGTATATTACTTTACTTGTCACACTCCCCCTTCTCCTCCTCCTCCTCGTTTTGTAGAATGTGAATGGTAGTTATTCAGTTTCAGTGTCTCCATCCAACATTGTGTCCATTTTCCATCATCGGCTCTACAAACCCGCGAAATATCCATGGCGCTCGCAACGTCGTGTCTACGGATCCATCAGCGCCGTCTTCACCCACTTCCACAACCAACTGGCTACGATCCTGCGACCAACGCATTCCATATCCTTCTTCGACCCTAACCTCGTACACCAGCACCTGATGCGGTAACCAGTGTAGATTCCGCCACGTCGTGTTCTCCATCACCTTTTCGAACAGCACCAGCGCCCGTTCGTTGATCGACGCGACCGGTCCTTTTGGCTGTCCTCCCCACCACCCCACGCGGTCTCCCCTCGACTCGGCATCGCCCGATCTATGTGCATGCTTTGACCACGCTTTCGCGCCTGTCATGAGCCCCGTGTTGGTGGCCGAGGCCGTGAACGCGGAAAGGCACTCTTGGCGCGTGGGTGGGTCTGAGCCGAGTGCGGAACCTACTGTGTATGCGAGCCCGTGCAGGATGTGCTTGGAGAGTGGGCTGGTTTGGAGCTCTGCCTCGAGGGCAAGTTGGTCACCCTGTGAAAGCATGTCTTGGACACGAGCGCGCTCTGTTGCAGCAGTGGGGAGTTCTTGCATGTTATGACATCGCGGGACGGGTATGTGAGTGAGGGTGTTCCCAGAAACCAGCAACATTCGCGCGCGAATCGATGCTAGTATGAACTTGCAGGCGTCAATGGACATTCAGGTCAATGTTTATTCGAGCTCCGCCGCACAACTAATTAAAACGAATAGATAAACGCTACTTGGGAGGTGCTACTTTGCCACATTCCTTGCAGATCCTCAGCTCTTCGCTGTTCTGCCAGCGCTGGATCACCGACTTCAACTGCGTTCCAAGATCTGTGACATGAAAAGTCTCCTTGTGAATGATCGTTGGCTTCGTATGAACTGGTTCCCGGCAGTACCACTGTAGTGAATCTGGTCAACCGTCAGCGATGGGCCAAAGTCAGTGGGAATAATGCCAGCTCACCATTCGACTCTATCGGGCGAGTAGCTTCGATGACGATCCCGATTGTGTCTGCGAACCTCACAGGGTTGTGCGGTGTGTTTGCTGTCCGATCGATAGATGAGCGACGATGCGCAGAATGAGAATCCGCCTCACCAGGCAACAAAAACATCTCGCCCTCTTCAATTCTAATGTCCCTGAACGTCTCCCCATCGACTACCTTTAACAACATCCCACCCTTATACTGATAGAACCATTCCTATGTGTGACACCGAGTACGTGAGTAACGAGAGCAGGAAAGGGGCTACTAACGACGACGGACCTCGGTCTCGTTCACATGATAGTCGTTCCGTTCGTTGGGACCCCCAACCGCCATTACAACAAAGTCCTTCTCTCGATACAGACAGAAGTTGTTCACTGGGGGTTTTAGGAGGTGTGCGTTGGCACTGAGCCACTTGGGGAAGTTGATGGGAGGGAGGAGGCCCATGGTGACGATGAACAAGTTGAGTATGAGAGAGCGCTGACAGATGTGGTCCGTAGAGGCAAAAAGTTATTGTCACATCTTATCTTATCTAATATCACGCTCACTATACTACATCTGACTCCGACTCTAACAGCTCCTTTTCGACCAACATTCAAGTAGATCGCTCATCTAATAAATGGAACGGTGTTGTGACACATTGGAGTCACAGATTACATGCTCCCATGGCATATTCGAACCCTGGAATTCTTAAGCAAATGAGCAAGATCTGTGTTCACAGAGTGATGTCAGCCAAGCATGCCAAGCACCATCTGCAGCCACGGTTGTCGAACTTCAGAGGCTCACCAGTGCACCCCTAAGTTTTCCTCGTCTCCTTTCAACCTTCACGACCCGGCGCCTCACTGTTCCACAAATGCCATCGAGAAAAAAACAGGTGAATCCATATGAGCACCGCAAGCCTTTATCTGATGCAAGTTATTCTCTAGAAACGTGGCGGGCGGTACCGTGCCTCTACATCCGAGTCATCACCACTCGACGAATTTTTTGCAAAATACTATCCTCAGTTCGAGTACGATTCCACAGAGTCGGCGTCCCACGAATTTTATCGTCTGTGCGACGAGTTCGGCTGGGACAGAGACGATACTGAGAGAGAGGAGGCCCATCGGGACTTCAAGGACGCCCTCGTCAAACAATTCAACGAAATCTACGGCACAGACGAGAACGACCTCAGAGATTGGCAGAATTTGTGTTATATTGTGCGCATTGAGCCGATCCCAGAGGACCTGGATGCCTGTCGAGAGGCAAGCACATCTGTCCTCCTTGATTTTCGTGTCATTGATGCGCAGATACCTAGGCTGTCCGCTGTATCTTTGTCAATCTGGTCGACCTGGTCGACACGGACGTTACAGGGGAGGACGTGCAAGTATTCGACTCTGAGCGTGAGCTCAGTGAATACACTCGAAACAGAGGCAAATTTTTCCCGAAGGAGAATGCCTACGCAGGGGGACTGTTACGGTACCTCCTACGACACATTCTCCATCCTGCGACGGAGGGTCCCTCCCGTCGCAGGATCAAAAGGCGCCGCTAAATGAGGATCTCATTCCCGCGCGTGTCTTGTTTAAGACACCACGAGACGGAGCTCCACCTTTAGCAACGTGATTCCGAGTGGGCTTAATGATTTTCCTTTTTGCTTAGACAGTCCTCGAGGCAAAACGTACCAAATTTCGCAATCATGTCTGGCAAATATTTCAACCCGATATGTACAATTATCTCGATCGTCTCGCTCTCTGTATTTCCTGACTGAACGTGCAAGTGGTTGTAAAATCTTTACATGGTAGCCCGGGTACTGTAATGGTTCGTTAAAACATCTAGGATTATGTGCCCAAGATTCCATGTATCATGAGAATTTTATCGTCTCTGCGGCGAGACCGATTGGGACATGAATGATCTAGAAAGGCAGACGGCCCATCATGTCAGAAATTCAAAGACGCCCTTGCGAAACAATTCAATGAAGTCTGTGGGATATAGACTGCAAGGCTTTATTGCTAGCGCTGTGCCAGTGTGACAGTGCCATCAGTGACCACCTTGCAGAACAATATGTAGAGTGATTCGGGAATTTTGCAGCCCATGAGGACTTTGAATAAATGTTTGCGATCAAAAAATACTACTTTCTTACACAATCTACTACGATACTCTAGCTCTAAAACAGCAAAAGGGGACATAAGATTACTGAGTAGAGGAGCAGATGATCCATCAAAAGCAAGGACCTCGATCTCTTCCGCATCCCACTCCAGCTGGTCAAAAAATTCAGCGGCACCAGACATGTGAGCGACTCGAGCACATATTGCATGAAGAACAAGTAAATCGGGTTTGGGTGGCTGTGCTTGCTTAAATTGTGAAGTGAACTCTACAACCATAGGAGCACCATCAACATGGGGTTGAGGACCCACAAAGTGGCGGATAAATGCCTCGGAATACTTGTCGGACACACAGACTTTGTAGCGGTCCGACTGCACATGTGGTCAGTTGGCATAACTGACGAGTCTCTGAATAGCACACTTGGTGAGTACTCTCGAACCACAGATCCAAGTGGTCGAATTTAGAGTGGAGATCATGTAGATTCCAGACCTGGTGAACACCTCCTGATTGTTTGAAAACCTCGGTGAGATTTGAGAATCCGAACAGCTCCAGCATGGCCATAGCACCAGCGGCATGATGCGTCTGGATAACGGGTGAGTATAATGGAGGACTCGGCACTTACTGATGGAACCGCACGTTGTTCACCACAGCGCTGTCTTGGCTGATTCCCGCAGGGTCGATGCCTTGCATCGTTGATTCGTTCAAGATGTGACATGTCTCAACTGTAACTGCACCGGCGCCGTCGCGCTCTTGGATGGCCCGCAGGTCCGCACAACGACGGAGCGACGTTTCATCGATCATCCCTGTGATCATGCACCGGTAACCATCACGAGCCAGCGCCTGATTGAACATGAGGAACAAGGTAGATAAAGGGTTGTGCAAAATATGCGCACCCTCCTGGAAGTCCTATGAACACCGAACATGACATCGTATTTGTTGTCACCAGCGCTCTGAGGCGGCAATGTGAGCCTCTAAATCGTCGATCCTCCTGACAGAAGAGGAATACCATCACAAACGACAAGGCATACAAACGTTGGTACTCTTCCGCATTGGCGGGTGCATCCTCATGACTATACAACCCTAGAAGTAAATTACACCCTCCTGTACAAAAGAAAAATTCCAACGTCCTCGTCACGAAGTGAGATTCTGCAAATTCTGCACTTTTTGTTGTACACTATCCACCATCCTCTTTGCCCAATTCGTAGGTGCGCTCAAAACATCACTTGGTGTCGTCGTCGCGGCCATTGTCGACGTATCTGGCATCACGTTCGTCGTGGTGGGGCTCGTGTCCGGAGGCTGAGACCCATTGTTGTCATTCAATTGCGCTTTGACCTGTTTCATTGCCTCATGTTCAGCGACATGCATGACCTCTTTCGTGGCCCCTTGACGCGCATTGTTTGTGAGCTATGCACGGCGTGACAGAAAGGGTTTCGAAGAGGTAAGTAAGCGACTGTGGATACGCGCGAAAATCCGCGTCTTACCGAGTTCATGAACCCCTTGCGTTTCGGTTGTTGGTCGTCCCTGTGCTCGTCCGCGTTGGACGACCGGCCAAGGACGTTGGACCAGAATCCCTTGCGCTTCTGATGGGAGAACATGAGTCGCGTCGTAGACCAGGAAAGAAGAAAATAAAAGTGCCCACTTTGGGATTCTGCCAAGGTAGAATGAGTCACCCTCGGACGACACGAGAAAAGGGGCAACTTACTGCAGCGTCGGACGACCTGTTTCCGTGTTGGACCTCAGCCATCGTAGAGTGTTTCAGATGAGGACAGGTGGGGATAAAGGTAAAGATCAGGACAAGCGGATGCCTCAGAATAAATCTCGGAGGGCGTGGGTTACTGATGCAGGTTCGTTGGGGCGACTTACGGCCGGCGTGACGATAGGCATATTGAGTTGGCCCTAGCCCTCAGGCTAACATTGACGATGCAAAACGCGTTTTCATTTACCTGCAAGTTGAAGTCCGCGATTCGTGGTCAGAAATGTCCAGTCAAACCTGTGCAAATTGCAACACCTGGACAGTCGTCGGTTATGATGCAACACACAAGGCATTGTGCCTCTTTACTTCATGTCGTGATGCGGCTTCCCTGCATCAGATCTTGGCGAGACCACCAGGCCTTGTATGTAATTATGTAGCACATCTGTTTGTGGTGGTTGCTCCCTGGGTCCGACGCACCTATCTTAATATCTATGTCCATAATCCTACGGAGTTCGAATGTCAGACAGTTGTTGAGATCATTTTTCATGTAACTTACACTTGTGAGAAGACAGCCATACATCTGCCGTTACATTGTCCCCAGCAAGCACTGTTCCTCGGATAATCCGAGGAATACTGCTGGAAGTATCCATACTTCTGTGACGCAGATGTAGGTAGCATTGAGACAAGTAGAACAGGTGCGCGCCATCATATGGGCTCCTGACGACAACGATGGAGGACTTTGATCTGTGCGATCATTTTCCTCATGACCCTACACGGGGCCTGAGGATTTTTCCAACTAGGCAAGGGAATAACTCTGGAGTTCCTGGAGGTGACATAACAAGTCCTCGTGGGTGCTTGAAACGACTCGGAACATTACCCAAGGCATCCGTCTAAACCAGTCGTGGAGTTTAAATCCGCCAGCCAAAAGTCGTCGTTTTGGGGTTTCACGACAGTGTCCGTGTGCAACTCGATACTTAGAATGGTCCAAGTGTGGGTATTCGTGCACAAGAAATTGAGTCGTAGTCTAGAATCGAGAGGTGATTATCACACGTGAAACAGGAGCTAATCATAGTCCCACGGCGCCGGGAAAGCAACTTTGTCAGCGAATCTCAGCTCGTGTTGATACTGCGTTCCCATGCCTATCGATGCCGAGAAACGGTCAACACCGAGTTGAACAATGCAGAAGGACATCCTGGGGCTGAATCAACAGTCATGCAACGATATACCGGCGGTATGGTCCAGCGTAGAACATGACATACTTGATATTGTTATGCTCATGTCGCGTGGGGGGCGGGAAAGTCCAGGAATTTTTATCTCCGACCCAAATCACTGCGAGCTTGAATTTACATCTCCGACTAAATGCTACCCAATTGTAGTTCATCCCCGATGTTGTGAGGTGCACATCATCTTTTGGGACTATTCCGACAATCGCGCAAGTACTCGACATCGCCCGAAATGTGATGGTGAATAGCTGTAATTGAGCGTTTGCGCAGCGAGGTTGATGTGTATCAGATTCAGACTCCGAATAAGTAGTACACTGGGGATGTGAGGACCCCGGAAGGCTGTGTGCAAACTGGAATAGAGGAGAACGGATGCTCAAGTAAGGACAGAAAAGCAATCGCTATGAAATATGCAGGGCAGCGACGACGATCACAGGAGGATTTGAGGCCAAGATGAATGTAGAAAGTTGGAGATGGGCACAACGGAACAGTGATGCAACTGGGGTCTGACAAGACAAGAATGTTATAAGCGAACCCTTTTGACCGTATCGAGGACAACCGCGAGACGGCCGACCTGGCCTTGACACCCAACACTGCACGCTCGTTAAGTTGGCTTATCCAAGCTCTTCATTCCTTACTCCCTTCATCATGTTCTCCTCATCTCCCTGGCTCGCCCTGGGGCTGGCAGCTGCCGTCGCTGCTAACCAGGGCGGCTCGATCGTGCAAGCAGGCAATACACAAGTCAGTGCAATGATGGTCCGTCTCTTCCCTTGATCTTTGTTTCTCCTTTTCAAATACGCTTGCTAGATGTTCCTCGGAAACACGGAAAAGGTCTATATCCTGGACAAGGCCGAAGGTAACGCTGCTCAAATCGATGGCCACCCTGCATGGGGTGCTGTATGGTCGGCTATCTATCATTTTCCTTCGTTCCTCGTGACTGATAGCCCTACAGGGACTTTAATACCCATCAGACCCAGCTTATGGACGTTTACACAAATACTTTTTGTGCTTCCGGAATGCATCTCCCCAATGGCTCTTTTGTTACCTTTGGTGGGAATGGCGCCGTTGGCGTTGGTGGAAACATTGGCTCCGTAAAAAACAGCGCTGGATCAGGCGCGTACGACGCTACCTACCAGGATTACGATGGCACCAAAGCCATCCGTATCCTCAACCCATGTACCGACGCCGACAATTTCGCCTCTTCCCAGTGTCAGTGGTTCGACAACGCCACGCTTCTTTCCATGCAAAAGCAACGTTGGTATTCCGCCGCAGAAGCGCTTGCAGATGGAAGTATTGCCATTATAGGTGGTTTCGTCAACGGTGGCTACATCAATCGGAACACCCCCAACACAGATCCAGCTTATGAGGGAGGCGCCGCCGAACCTACTTACGAGTTTTACCCTTCAAAGGGCAATGCTACCGTCATGGAATTCATGATAACCACCTCGGGTCTCAACTCTTACGCCCACACATACCTCATGCCTTCAGGAAAGATGCTCATCCAAGCGAACATTTCCACAAGTATGTGAAGATTCCATTGATCCCACCCGTTTGATTGATGTAACCACTCCAGTTCTCTGGGATCCTAATACCAACACTGAAACGCCTCTGCCTAACATGCCCGGGAACGTCGCACGTGTATACCCTGCGTCTGGTGCTGTTACCATGTTGCCGTTGACCCCTGCCAACAACTGGACCCCAACCGTCCTTTTCTGTGGGGGTTCCGATATGCCTGACGAGTATTGGGGCAATTACTCATTCCCCAATTACAACACTTGGACCTACCCTGCCTCCGTAGACTGCCAACGTATCACTCCCGAGCCTCAAGATGGTTCAACTCCCGTCTATGTGCAAGATGACAACATGCTCGAGGGTCGTACTATGGGTCAATTCATCATCTTGCCAGACGGCACTCTGCTGGTGGTAAACGGAGCTCGCAATGGTACTGCTGGATACGCTCAGGCGACTGGCCAGACATCCTCTTTCGACCTCATGCCTTATGGCGAATCCTTGGCTTCTGGCCCTGTTGGCACTCCTGCAATCTACAACCCTAACATGCCAAGCGGCAGCCGCTGGTCGAATGCTGGTCTTGGGTCGTCCAACATCGCTCGTTTGTACCATTCCTCTGCAATGCTTCTCCCCGATGCGTCTGTCCTCATCGCTGGTTCCAATCCCAACGTCGACGTCAACCTCACTACGGTCTTCCCCACTACTTACACCGCCGAGATCTTCTACCCACCTTACTTCTCCGCCTCCGTCCGTCCGAAACCCACCGGCATGCCTTCCACCCTCACGTACGGTGGTTCATCCTTCAACATCACTGTTCCTTCTAGCTCATACACTGGTTCCGCGAACGCTGCAGCTTCTAATACCACAGTCGTTCTTACCCGTGGCGGCTTCACTACCCATGCCATGAACATGGGCCAGCGCTTCCTGCAACTGAATAATACCTACACCGTCAATAACGATAGCTCGTATGTCCTGCACGTCGCCCAGGTTCCTCCCAACGCAAACCTCCTCACTCCTGGTCCTTGTCTCATGTTCGTCGTTATCAACGGAATCCCTAGCAATGGTACCATGGTGATCGTCGGCAATGGTCAGATAGGGACACAACCCGTCAGTGCCGTCAGTGATCTCCCACCGAGCATTCAAAATGCCGCTGCACAAGGTAGTGGCCAAGGCAGCCAATCCAATAGTGGCTCGTCTTCGAAAACCGGCGTTATCGTTGGTGCTGTGGTCGGCGTGCTCGCCGTCGTTGGAGTTCTCGGTGCGCTCTTTGGTATTATCGCTGCCCGGCGGCGGCGCGCCGCAAGTCGCCAACACCCATCGGCTGCTTATGCCATGGGTACGACGCGTGCTGGCTTCGGTGCTGCCGCCTTGAGCAGACAAGCTGACGATGTACGGAATTCTAACTCGAGTGCGTTTGTGCCATTGCAACAGGATAATTCGAGCATGGCATGGAACGCGAGCACTGTTAGCCTACAATCAGCTTATAGAGATGACCATGACGAGCGACCCCCTTACGATCCTTATAATTCAGACGCAATCGGAAGAAGTAGTTCGGGCCAGCGGCTGTAGAACAGAACCGGACGGACAGTAGTCTTTTTTTTTTTTTTCCTTGATAGAGGGGATCAGGACTGGGACACTTTCTTCTTTATTAAATTTGACCTTATGTTTTTGTTCCTTGTTGGAGATGTCACCTTATTGAATACTGGCGTTTCTAGTTGTCAATAGTAAATACCATGCCTACATAACTGTGATCTCACCTCTTACTTATCCTTGCCTACATCTTGCGTTTGTCAATGATAATACAACGCCCGATTGCGGTCTCCTGTCAATGCCCACTCGGATTGTCAGATATGCGGGTCATTCTTATGAGATGGTGTCGTTGAAATCTTATTGGCATGATCAAGTTACACTCTATCCATGTGGCGGTCGATCACCATATGGTTGTTTATTTCCAAAGCCTTTGCCAAACAACCGTAATTAGAATCACCAACGAGACTTGCAAATAAACGCTACTTTGACAGGTACACGAAATGGACTCGCTTTTCGCTAAAGCGGACGCGATACAACCCTTGTCAAAGAAAAAGAAAGGCAAAATTGACAGAAAACCAGGCAAGAAAACAGATAATCGCAAGAATGCCTCAACCAAAGCTGGCCCGTCGTCCGACCGGACGTTAGCATCCGTAACGCAAAACACGGCTTTACCCAGATCGCTCCGTCCGACGTCGCCTCCGCCCGAGAATCTACCAAAACACGCCCACATCAAGGACCTCAAGCTGCGGACCCAACTCAACCGACAAGCTGCCCATGCTGCTCGCGCCAAGACGCTTCTCCAAGATGCAGAATTACTCTTGACTGGCGATGTAGGGTCGATACAAGCGGAAAATGACATGGAGAAGACGTGGCGGATGAGCCAGGATGAGATCGCGCGGGGTGCTGGCCAGGAAGCTGCCAAGGGCCGTCAGGAGTGGAAACTAGACGGGGGTCCGTACCGGTCACGGTATTCGAGAAACGGCAGGTGCGTGGCTCGATATATGCGCCGCTCCGATGGTACTAGTCGGGATCTGACGACGTCGGGAAAAGACATTTGGCTATCGTAGGGAATACCGGGCACGTAGCCACCTTCGATTGGCAAACAGGTACGATTCATGCGGAACTGCAATTACAGGAGACCTGTCGGGATATCACGTACGTGATTCTGTGATGATATATATGCACTGTGCTCAATGACTGCTAGGTTCCTGCAAGACCAATCCTTTTTTGCGGTTGCCCAGAAGAAATATGTCTTTATCTATGATCGAAACGGTGTCGAGTTGCACAGACTGAAATCTCATATCGAGCCTACACGACTAGAATTTCTCCCTTATCATTGGTTACTTGCGAGCGTCGTAAGTGCTCTGGTTTCCACCTTGGTCCTCTCTAAAACATCTTTTTGACAGGGAAACCCTGGGTATCTAAAATACCAAGACACTTCCACTGGTGCACTCGTGGCAGAACACCGGACGAAAGCTGGCGCTTGCCATACCATGACTCAAAATCGACACAATGCCGTCATCCATCTCGGCCACCAAAACGGCGTTGTGTCGTTATGGACTCCCAACCTCCCTCATCCCGCAGTCCAGCTCCTCGCCCATCTCGGCCCTGTCGTAGGTCTCAGCGTCGATCCTAGTACTGGAGGACGCTATATGGCGTCTTCGGGTGCAGATGGAACCGTCAAAGTCTGGGATTGTCGAAATTGGAAGGGTGCTGTGAGAGAATGGACGACGAGAGGGGGTGGTGCCGAGCTCGAGTGGAGTGCCAAAGGCGCGTTGGCGGTTGCTACCGGAGGAAGCGTGAACGTGCGTCCGTCCGTTCCTTCAACGAGACTCGTGAGAGCTTATTTTATTCGTCGCAGGTGTATAAGAAACCGTCGATACAAAGCCCATTCTCTGGAAAAGCTGCCCCGCCACTTTACCTCACACATCCGATACCCCACCGACCGCTCGCCTCGGTACGGTTCTGTCCGTTCCAAGATATCCTTACGGTCGGGCACAATGCTGGTCTTTCCAGCCTTCTCGTACCGGGATCTGGAGAGCCAAACTTTGACAGTAGCGAAGCCGATCCTTTCGAAGACAAGAAAAGGAGACAGGAACGTGAGGTCAAGGGTCTCTTGGACAAGGTCAGCCTCGGCCGATCACTACCTCACTACACAATAGACCGTCTCGATTTGCATGTTGACTCAACCCTCTCTTAGATTCAACCGGATATGATTGCTCTAGATGCAGACTTTGTGGGGTCGTTGGCACCTCCTACGAAGCTGACGACGGCAGTTCATGACAAGCATGGCATTCCCTTTGCGCGTCTTCCGCGTTTGGAGCGACTACGTATAGAAGGCAAAGCAGACGAAACGGAGCTCGATGCTGGTGTCGATGCCGACGGCGCTGACGATGGCGATAGTGGTAAGCACAAGTCGAGGGAGGAGCGGGAGAAGAGAAAAATGCGCGGCAAGGGAAAGAGTTTGAAGCGGTGCGTCAAAGCCCTGCTCGCTTTGCCAAACATCGAGTTCACGCTGAGATGGGCGGATCAGTTATCTGAGGAAGCAGCGCAAGAACGTCATCGATCCTACCGCGGTTCGTATAATATCCTCCCCTTTTTTTCTCGTCATGTCAAACCAGGCTTGTCGGCTTTTAGGTTGCTATTCGCGCCAAGTTGGAGAAGCAAAGGGAAGAGAGACGTATTACAAAAGCGATCGAAAAGGGGGAGATGGAACCCAAGAAACCATCTGCTCTAGATCGTTTCAAGCGTCCATGAATTCGATATCAAAATGTTGCGACTCGCAACCGTTTCTCCCAGATCATTTCTGGGAAAGTAGTCTGTCCTTCTTTATTGCCTCCGTTTTAGAGAAACACAAACCCGGTGATCTGAGATATTGGCGCTGAAGGTAAGGCACCCAGGAGAACGTCATTCATGTCATGAAGCACCTCGTGCGATACGTTGATGTGTTCCATACTCTTACACAGTCCATACTGTCCCTATTTCCTCGCCTCGGCCGCGAGCGTAGCCAGTTCCTTGAAGTCCTTCACCACCAAGTCTACACTCCCCCCTTCCGCCTTGCTCCGCATGTTTTCTCTAGCCTCCTGAGTATCTTCTGCAGGGCGCGGCACATATATAGTCTTGAGCCCAGCTTGTGCAGCTCCTTCGACATCCCATTTGTGTGCGGCGACCATCGCAATACGTTCCGGCGGGACGCCGAGGTGGTACGATGCGGAAAGGTACGCTTGTTTCGTCCTATTCCGACCATCACGCCAGAGCGCCCCACCATCGAGCGTAAATCTCAGTACTAAGCTACTAAAGGGCTGAAAATCAAACGCACGGCTTGTATACGCCAAAGAACTCGGTGGACAAGATTCCGTCCCATGGAAGTTGCTTGTTCTTTGCCTACACAGGGGTCACCCTTCAGTACTCAAGTTCTCTGCCAACCTAAATCCGCCCGGCCCCGATAGAGCGACCTGCTCACCATGTCCAGCAGCAACCTGTAGTTCCCGTTCGACAGGGCGACCACGATCCCGGACTTGCGAAGTTCGGCGAGCCCCGGGATGGTGTCCTCGTAAACTAGATGGAATGGATTTACGGTGGCGTGTACGTGGGGATGGGAGAGCTTACCATCCAGGTCGTGCCACACCTGCACTAATTCGTTGCGTGCGGGTTCGTCCCAGACAGTGGCGAGGTGGGACCAGCGCGGGGATGCGAGCATCCCATCGAGTATCTAGGAAATATACGGTCGGGCGTGAGATCAATGGCGCACGGTGGCGAGCCGGGGTGGTCCTTGGTAGGCGTTTCCAATTACTTGCCTTCCGATGGACGAGATCGACGTTGAGGCTTCCCTCGCCACCTGCGTTCACGTTGCGACTGAAAGCGGTGGATGAACGTGAGTAAGTGTCACGATTCGCTCGCCCCACCGCGACTTACACGTGTGCGTAATACCCTTGTCGCCACTCGCACGCAAAGTCGTCGGTGTCCTGGTCTGCCATTCGTCACACGCATCATGAATGTTCAACGAGCAGGGGCGGCGGTAATGTATTGTGATAGATTGGATCATCGTGAGTGCTCCTCGGTGGTGCATACATACATCGCACGGGACAGATTCGTTGGGCGAGCGTACGCCGTACGGTGTAGAAGAGTCTAGACGCACCTTGATCATGAAATGCCCCGTTGCTTCGGCGGGCGACTTCGCGTTTCACCGTCGTGAACCAGTCGACGGTCGTTCCGAATACATCAAACATGTAAGCGTCGACGTCGCGCAGAAGCGAGACAGCCTTGGAGGTCATTCTTTCGTAACTGGAGGTTCGGTGGGAGTCGAGCTTCGCAAGAGGATGCAACTGTGTGAATCCGAGATTATATCTGCAACCTCGTACTATCGCTGGGCCTCGGCCGATCACACCATGAACGGTGTGTCTTTCATCTGGCGACGAAACAACAGACATTTACTATTAGGATATTTCTAGCTTGTACACAGACAATCATCTCAACCAACATTCCAACGCCGAGGTTATCAGTATCCAATGCTGTCGCATGCCGCAGTCAATCTATAAATCAAGGTTGAAGTAACCGCAGCCAAAAACTGACAGGGCCACGATGGAAGACGAACGACTTGAATCTCAACGTGGAAAGTGAGGTGTGATCTATCCCTCGCCAGGGGGACGCCTGCGCATTAGATTGGCTACTGCTAACAGTCCGCGCCACTGCCGGTTTCAGTGATAGTGATGGAGGTGCATCCTAGGTCTACGAGACCCTAGACGGGAATGATAATTCCCACCGGGCCGGGGAAAGCTGCCTGAGCGCTGCTAGACTACGACGTGGGTTAGAATAGTGTTCCAAAACGCCAAGACGGGACGCTCACCTCAAAGAATTGTTCACAGCGCTGAACAGCACCACCGTTGCCTGACGTGGCATGATGATTCAGGGGGTGCCGGAGAGCACAGCGAGCGAGGAGGGGGCACGATGGGGGTAGAAACATGAACGAACATTTTGGTGAAATGTGAGAAATGGTCAGAGACGACGATGATAATTGAGTAGAAGGAGGTGTATCCAGATAACCCGGAGCGTGAGGTCATAGTTTCGCACCGTCGGTCGCTGAAAGAAGTTTGAACACAGGAAAGTGTTGTTGGGGGTGAAGAAAGAAAGATGACAGCTTCCAAGCGAAGATCGCCTGTAGTTAGGTTGGTGAGAATGAACATTTCAGTAAAGGACCCTGGCAAACCGCTTACTGTTATTGGGTAGTAGACTTGACACAGCAAGCCGATGAGAGTGCTTTGATACACCTGAACCACATATTCACTTGGCGAAAGACTTGGCGGATGATTATACCTGATGCACTCGGCTTTCGGAAGAAAACGGCGCGAGATTGCAAGATGCGCCCCTAGTTACACCCTAGTTCCGACCCGGCCAGTAACCGTGATGGCAGCGATCGAAATCCCAGCACGTCGCTGTCTTCAACCGATATCCGGAACGATTTTACCGCAACGCTGGCATGGGACATCGCTTCGACCTTTCCAGTGAGATGGAGTTGAACCACAGAACTGCCATATTTGTGAAGCCGCAAGTACTATGTTTCCGGATCATGGACATGACATCGGACTCAGTGCCACCTGGGCCACGCCTCGACTTACAGTGATAATGACACGGGCTTGATAGCATCACTGCAACTCGGACATCTGACGCCGTCGAGTGCATGTGCGGAGTTAGTTCGAGCGTATGAGGGTGGCTGTGAGTTGGTCACGACTGGACAGAGTGCTGTAAAGAATAATCGACTGTGACGCCAGACTGCTGGAGAAGGCTGAGCTGAGACGACCTAACACTCGAACGGGAACACTTGAACTGCGATCGGATGTTCTTCAGCTTTGCTGGCACTGGGTGCGTTCCAAAAACCCTTGGACGCGTCTCACTCAACCAAAAAAAGGCAACTTTTTCCGTCGTAAGTTCGTTGCAATTACGGGTGCCCTGAACTTGAAACTTCAGAAGCTTCTGGTTTGTCAAGCAAGTTGACCCGATAACTACTTCGTCTAGCTGCGCTACCCGGTGAAACCCGTGGTAGATCCTAATTTAAAGAGATGGGCCTCAGTTTTGCCCACTTTGCTACTGACACAACATGAGCCAAGCAGACGATGCCGCAGAGAAGAAATCGACATTTAATGTAGAGGTCGAATCTACAAAAATCGGCGGCGGCACGCCTGCGCCACTGAGCCGCAAGCTGAAGAATCGCCATGTGGCTATGATAAGGTATGTGGTGTAGTTTCTCGTCCATGCACGCATCAACGTCTCTAGCCTGGGTGGCGTTATTGGTACTGGATTGTTTCTTGGAACTGCCTCTGCCTTGATGAATGGCGGTCCCGTCGGGATGTTGCTAGGGTACATCTTTGTTGGAACAATCTGCTACTCCGTCATGGTGAGCTGGTGCGAGGGCAGCCGCGCAAGGAGTTTACTACATCTTGACAGATAACAGTTGGTGAGATGATTGCGTATCTCCCCGTGGCAGGTGGTCACATCAAGCTGGCCGAACGCTTCGTCGATCCCGCTTTCGCCTTTGCGCTGGGCTGGAATTTGTGGTACAGCTGGACGGTATTGATCAGTTTTGTCAACACTATTGATCGCGCTTTCATTGCCTAATGTATAGCTGACTTTACCCGGTATGTATTCACCCCATACAACATTCATTTGTTTTGATGACTCTTCAGCTGAATTGTCCGCCGCTGCAACTATTATTAACTTCTGGGACCAAAAGGTGAATAATGCTGTCTGGATCACGATGTGTCTGGTTGTCGTTGTGGGTATCAACATTTTGGGGGTTGGTGAGTGTCTCTGAGATGGAGATGCCTCTATTCTGAGGTCATCCAGGGGCGTATGGAGAAGCAGAGTTCTGGTTTTGGTCAGTGCATCCAGTCCCTCACAAGTTCTCTTCTAATTATTCTCCTTAGTTCCATTAAAGTAATTACGATCACCGGGATGATCATCCTGGGCATTGTCGTTGATTTGGGTGGAGGACCAAACCACGATCGTATCGGTTTTCGATACTGGAAGGATCCGGGACCTTTCGTCAACTTTGATGGTATACAAGGTGTGAAAGGGCATTTCCTTGGATGGTCTCGTGTCGTCACGCAGGCAGCATTCTCATATGTTGGTGCGGAGGTAGTTGCCGTATGTCTTACCATTCCTTCCATGATCCATTTCTTATGGTGCCTGTAACGTGGATGATAGATGGCAGCGGCAGAAGCCAAGAATCCTCGTCGTAATGTCCCAAAAGCAGTCCGAAGGATATATTTCCGCCTTCTCGTATTCTATATCGGTGGTGTGTTCGTCATTGGGCTACTCGTACCGTCGAACAATCCTCTGCTCAACGTCAATTCCGAGAATGCATCCGCAGCCCCATTCGTTATTGCTGTTAATCAGGCTGGTATCAAAGGTCTCTCATCAGTGAGTTGCAACGTTTGATTTCCCTGTACATTTGGCTGGAAAGTTTATCAAGGTTGTCAATGCCGCTGTGTTGTCTTCAGCTTGGTCTGCCGCTTCCAGTGATCTTTACATCGCATCTCGAGGACTATGTATTCGCCAATTATTATGCATTTCCCCATCATGCTAATCTCGGATTTACTCAGACGGTCTTGCTGCTTCTCGCAGTGCTCCTAAGATCTTCTTGCGAACATCCCGGTCTGGGTTGCCTTATGTCTCTGTGGCCTTTTGTGCCAGTTTTTCACTTTTGGCATACATGGCCGTAGGTAACAGCTCCGGCGTGGTTTTCACTTGGTTCTCTAGCATGACTGCCACTTGCGGGCTAACCACGTGGTTCGGGATCGGTGTCACTTACCTCCGATTCTACAGTGGTTTGCGTGCGCAAAACTTTGATAGGAGGAAGCTCCCGTACACGTCGAGGTTTCAACCGTACGCAGCTTGGTGGGCCGTGTGCGCATCCGCTGTCACTATGTTTGTGCGTTTCCTCTACCCCGCTCTCTGACACGTATCATTCATCACTTCTGGTTCTTGCCACGTCACCAATTCGTCACGACAGTTTAGTGCCTGGGAAGTTTTTCTGAGGGATGAATGGTCTACGGCAACCTTCGTGACCAATTACCTGCCTGTCGTACTCTTTCCGGTCCTCTATGTATCTGCAAAAGTGATCACTAGAGTGCCTCTCGTCAGAACAAGCGAGATGGACTTTAAATCAGGCGTGGATGAGATTGATGCCATTACGTCTGTCTTCCGTTTACTTGGACAAGCTTTGTCCTTTTAACGAGGTTCTTAGACATGACGACCCGCCACCGAAGAATTGGATCGAGGCTGTATGGATGTGGTTGGCAAGTACCGCTTGACACTTTATCTGACCTGTAACTCAACAATTTGTAGATGTAAGGTTCTCCCGGAACCGCTACTTTTGTTCATAGCAAACTATACCTGGTACATGATGTCGTCGTAGCTATGGTATGGTGACTAGGAACACAACCAATTTGGGAATTGTCAACGAGTTCCCAGTCGCTGACCTCATCGGGACCCCGTGTCCATGACAGGCGGACATATCTCCATTTGCTTCCGTGGGGCGGTGAGCTTCGACCACACCCCTGAAATGTCGAAGGGAAGGGTAGAACGGAGTCTCTGCCCTGCTTTTTATCGTGTGCTCGAGTCGATGTGGCCCCGGATTTCTGCCAGCGACCACTGCTATCCGAGCAAGCATCTTGGAGTCCACCGTAACCACTTGTCGAGGTTCTTAAAAGTTCCCATGAATCCCATGAATCCTCATTATAAGACTCATCGGCCGACATTGACAATGCCGTGATCCTCTCTGATACCAGTACTTAAACCTGGACCCCCCGCCCCAGGTTTTAGGGCCTCCCTGATCCTCTGCCTTGCATGATTCCCGTCGGCGAGCTCATCTGGGTGTCTGTTCAACCACTCATCCGCTTGTACGTTCATCCGATCCACTGCAGTTTCCCGGCCCGGCTGATCACATTCCGCGAGATAGGCTTCTATGTGTCGCAGCCGGCTTCATCATCACCAAAGCGGGGCTTCTACCCGCTGTGGCAGCTCGTGGGGCCGGGCAAATGTTGCTCGTAAGTTGCGCTACTCGAAAAGACCCATCGACTGGGAACGCTCAACGAGAAAGAATATCACTCTGCCGAGTCTCATGTTCTCCAGGATCGTCCCGGCCTTCAGTTCTTCCAACCTCGGTGCACTTGGTAAGACAGCGCTTTTGTTTCCGAATCGTGGCGGTACCCACCGCAGTTCTCTCCAGGTCCTCTCATCTTCGTCGCACTGTTGTACGAAGCGATCGGCATTGCGATATCGTGGATAGTCAAGCAAGTATTTTGGGTTCCACACCGTTTTCGATATGGAATCCTGGTGGCCGGTGGATGGGGCAATGTCGGGGACATTCGTGAGTCTAGACCTACCATCGTACGTACATCCTCGCCAACGATACATCTCGATATCAACAGCAACGTCGGTCGTCATGAGCCTCACGGCTGCCGCTCCATTCAATGGTACATCGGATCAAAATTTGGCAGTTGCCTACATAGCCGTCTTCACGCTCATGTTCCTTGTATGTTTGCATCAAGTTTCCTCTTATTCTACATAACGGACTAACATCCATAAGATCACACTCTTTCCACTCGGAGGTGCCAATTGGGTAGCAATGGATTTCCGGGGACCGGACGTTATCGACGAGGACGTACAGGAGCAGTTGAAATCCAAACATAAGTATCTTGGTGCAGCGATCGAGCGCGTTGTTATCTCATCAAAGGGGCTTTTTCATCTGAGAAGACTTCAAGCTGAAAACAGTAACTACGATGACGAGAAGGTTGTAGCTCCCACGCACCGACTGTCAGACCCGCCAATTCCGTCCCTTGGTTTACACGATGACCCTATTTCCCCGGGCACGACGATTGTCCAACACACCGCCGATGTATTAGAGACGAAAAGCGAATCTGCTGTTCCTCTTCGCCACCGTCTCGCTCGATTTGTACTCAGCTTCATTCAAACGCTCATCACGCCGTGTTCTTTTTCCATCATCCTGGCTTTTATCATATCGCTCGTTCCCGTTCTCAAAGCATTATTTGTCCCTGATGTTCCTGGGGTGAATATGCCACCTGCGCCGGACGGTCAACCCCCGCTTGCCATCATATTAAACACAACGACATTTATCGGAGGTGCTTCAGTTCCATTGGGATTAATGACTCTTGGCTCGGCGCTAGCGCGATTGGAAGTTCCCGGTGGACGTCTTCGTTCCCTTCCACTCGGAGCTGTGGGCGCGTTGGCCATTGGGCGGATGGTCATCATGCCCGTTCTTGGCGTACTCATTACCCAAGGATTAACCCAAGTGGGGTTGTTGGACGTCAATGACAACGTTTTACGATTTGTATGCATGTACGTTATCTTCCTGCATTCTTCATTACACGAGCTCACATGGACGTCATCACGCAGCTTCTTGTCCTGTTTACCGACGGCAACGACTCAGGTAGGCGATTTCGTGAGTATGGTCCTTGTCACAATGAGTCCAACACCTCTTGTTTTGCTAGGTTTTCTTGACACAAGTCTATTCTGGAACGGGCAACGCGCAACATCTCTCGGTGTTCCTTATTCCACAGTATATCCTCATGTTCATCACGATGACTGCATTGACGGCGTACACGTTACATCTACTCTTCGGTTAGAGTGGTGTTCCATTGTTCTGACCTCCATTCGTACCGAGAAGTTTTACCGCATTGTTCTTTGGGAGGACGATGTTTTTGTGGAATAGGGTCCCTTGCTTGATTGCATTGTATAATACTGTAAGCAGAGCACATGTATATACTGTAGATGCGACCACTTTATGCAGTCGTCGATTGACAAGATAGAGTATCACATTCCCGGTGTTGTTTATTCCTGGCATTGCAGTACTTGGATGAAAAGTGGGATTTGTCGATCCGCCAGATGGACTACTTAGGTACGGTACGGACACTCGTAGTCTATAAACGCCCTGGATGCATCGCAGAGCATCGGGCTCGGACGGTCGGAGACGTGAGACAATCCGCGCCGTGAACGGGAAAACCGCGAAGATGCTTGTCTTACGTGGCAGCGCTACCATCGTTCATGTTGCGGTAGCAAGCAGATAGTATGGAATGTCGTGTAGGGTGAAAAAAAGTGGACGGTAACACCTCAAGGCCTCACGCCTGACATCGACGAATGGGAATAAGGCTGATCATGGTGCGAGGTCATCGATAGTGCAACCACGAAAGATTGGAAGGGTGCTGTGAGAGAATGAACGACGAGAGGGGGTGGTGTCGCGCTCAGTGCCAAAGATGTGTTGGCGGTTGCTAACGGAGGAAGCGTGAACGTGCATCCGTTTGTTGAGCTTATTTTATGTATTTGTCGCAGGTGTATAACTTGAAGAAACAGTCCTGGTCCGTCCATACAAACCCCATTCTCTGCCAGAAAAGCTGCCCTACTACTGTACCTCACTACGTGATAGATGGTCTCGATTTGTATGTTGACTCAACCCCCTCTAGTTACTGTAGA
>JBBPQU010000216.1:0-30212 GCA_038092655.1 Boletus sensibilis | reverse complement strand
GTCGTCGTCAGATCCTTACAGCTGCGATAAGCATGCCGTGCCCAGTGGTGAAGCATAAGGTTCGACCTGCGATTTCCAAATGTGCGAGGAATTTGCGAGAAAAAGGATACTAAGTCATGAATGTTACATCTATCAAGTCGCCGGGACGTTGGGTCAAGTGGTACAAGGTGACAATGGGGGACCAAACGAACAAACACATGGCCGGAGCTCGATTGTCGTCGACTTGTACACCACGCATTACAAGAAATAGCTGAATCTATGAGTTGAACTTTTTACGCCCGTCCTCGGGGGGATACAATGCAATCCCTTGTTCCTGAGCCCGAGACTTGGACCGATGGCTTCCACGACTGTGTACAAGAGTTTGTAGTTGGGGCACCAGCTATCTCCGAGCCGGGGAAACCATCCATCAACGGAACAGGAAATGCCTCTGGGTCTGTCATGGCGATGTGAAGATTTGCCTCCTACCATTGTTTTTTGTGACCTGGGGTCTCTTGGTAGTCTCCCACAACAAGGGACAGAGGCTGCACGCGATTGACCTTGGCAGAAACCGACATTTGAGGATGATCGGAGCAGAAATCCTTATTCAAACTCGAGACTGGAGCGACGAGGGCCACGATTACCAGATTCTAATAATTTCATCTTGATTAGAGTTTCGTGAAACATAGCGGCTGTAATGTCTATTATCCTGTCGCATCCCTTTCTTTCTGAGTAGTGATAGGCACGCCATGAGTAGCCACCGAGGTAAGACCATTTTGAAGAGACTGCCCAACTGCGGGTTCCGAATTCGTGGTGATAGCTGCACTAGCTTGTCCTGTTCCCGCGCCCCGCGACATTAATGAGTTCAGCAAGATCGCCAACCCACTCATCTGCGCCGACTGAAGCAGCGAAACATTGATATCCAAACTCAACATCGTGCCATTGGACGTCGACCCCTTGAGAATTGCAGCTGGTTGGGGTTGATCCGGGGGTGGCACAGATGCTGCTGGAACGGGCACTATTCCGAGTGCGTGTAAAGCAGAGAGGGAGGTGACAGGTAGCTGTACAGGTATAGGACTCGTCGACGGGGTGTAGCTGGCAGCACCAGCACCAGCAGTCGTCTGGGGCATGGCCGAGGGGATAGAGTAGAGCGCAGAGGTGCCTTGCGCGCCGGTACTGTACTGGTGTGAATAAGCATATGAATATGTGCGATAGTACTGGGAAGGTGTTGCTTGAGTGTAGTATGTTGGTCGGAATGTCGTTACAGTTGGGTGCGCAGAAGTGGCCGTTGACGCAGCCCGTTTTTCACGTTGTATTGCGTCTAGCTCGTTCCTTGCATTCCGTAAATCGGAGCTAACTGCAGCTGATTCGGACCTCTCGACCTCAAGAATTGACTGTGCAAGGACGTATGCTTGCCCATCAAGGGAGGGGCGCTGTGATTTTTGTAGAAGTATGAGGCAATGTGTGTCAAGACGTCTACTCACTGTTCCCATTCTGATTTTGGTGCGGTAGAGTCGGTCTTCAAGCCTTTTTAGCCGTCTATGGCAGTTCAATGCGAACCGCGTATCTGAAGATTGACGAAATCAAGATTGACAATCTGGGTCAGCAAAGTGTGTCTCACCCTCTATTTCCTGTCGGATTTCGTGATGTGCCGCCTTTTCTTTACCCTTTGACCGCTTACGACGATGCAGGCGTGAATTCAAGTCCTCGTCTGGTTGCTGGAAGACATGATATGGCAAAAGCCTATTGACGACATCGGCTACGTCTGTGAAAGGCGTATCCACATCTGGGTGTAGGACTGCAGCATGATCAGCCGCAAGACAGGCTGCGAAACTTGAGAGTCGTAGATAAGCAGAGTTCGATTTTTCCAGTTCTCTACGCACCCCGCCGCAGTTTGCTGAATGACCTGAAGCTCTCCATCTGACCTATCTTTCGGATACGCAACTAGATTGGCATTCGACCCATCAGGAGAAGGAAGAGAAGGGGTAGACTTTGTGGACGACGGTCCTGCGACAGCGGATTGATAGGAATTGAGGGGATTTTGTGAATCAGGAACACTAGATGACCAGGAGAGGCCATTGGACGAGTGTTCGACTGGTTTTAGAGGAAAGCTCTGAACAGAAAACGAGCCTTGCGGATTGAACATTTCCTTGAGTTTGTTGTGTTTGGTATGCTTTGCGTGGTGACAATCCCCGTGACCGCGTGAATAGCCGCCCACCATCCGTCCCTTTAGGGCTGGCTTATTATTATCATCCCGCTGGAGGGGGTCGTAGCAGTAGTACAGACTTTAACTTTTTCAACCAATCTGCGGCTTGAGTAACCTCCTCAGCATTGCTGCTCGCAACCCGCTCCAGGTATTCCTTCGCCAGCGACAGATCACCACCAGGAGTCACCATCTGGTGACGAGCAACATAGATGCTAGACTTCGCGTAGTCTTGCACTGGGCGCTCTGCGCAGCGTGAGCACACGTCAGAACATCCAAAAGAAGATATCAATGCACCTTCGGCGCGGCAAATCTCGACCACCCTCCGGTGATACGCGACAGCCTCAGCGGGCTCATCCAACTCCTCGTACAGCTTTGCCAGTTTCAAGTTTATCGTCGTTTCTCGGGCATCAGCACCTAGCAATGCACGCTTAAGGCATTCTACAGCATCTCTCATTCTACCACGAAAAAATATCAGCATGTGTTGTACTCCACATAAATAGCGATTCCCTTACCGCCCAATTTCTTCGTAGCAAGATGCCTGAGCTTGCCACAGGCGTACGTCGTATGGGCTGTAGCCGGTGAGATCAGGGAGAGAAAACGCTTTGACCAGGGCTCACCGAAGAGCTGTAGCTCGCTGATAATAGTAGAGGGCATATTGGTGCATGCTCAGCAGTTCGTAAGCCTGACCAAGACCATACCACGCTCTGTAATCTTTCCTGTTGACGTCTACAAGGCGTAGAGTTGGCGTTTTTTCTGTGTTCATCCTCAACGATATCAACACCTACCGACTGCACGTCGATATGCCTCGATTGCCGCATGCGAATTCTTCATTTCGACGTATTCATGACCCATGAGTGTCCAAGCCGACAGATACGTCCGATCTAGTTCAGTTGCGCGTCTGAAATATTTGACTGCCTTCTCGTGCTCGGCACGAAGTGAATAATGGTTCCCTAAGACCGTCTCGTCAATCCGTGGTGTTAGTTGGCGGTGAGAAAAAGATCACTTACCAACCAGACAGCATACCTCAGGTCGATCTTTGTCAAGTTCAAGGAATTCATGAGCGAGGCGGGAAAGCTTTAAACGGTTTTCAGTCACGTAAAGAATGTTTGAATACACGTCGATATCATCGACTCGGTAGGGGGCGACTGCAAGAATTTTCTCAAATTGCTTTTCCGCTTGTCCAAAGTCTTTGGGCAGCTTCGCGTGAGTCGATAATTACAAAAAAAACGCAGTTTGCTGACCGTGTAAGTGATACAGCACGCAAGCGCGCAGACTCATCACCCATGGGCTCCCTCGGAAAAAGTCCTCACCCAAAAGACGATCACACATCACCAGCTCATTCTCCGTTGGACTGTTTAGCTCGTTCATCGTTTTGATTTGGAAAAACTGCACGAGAGGGTGACTTGCGGGTAGAGGGAGCAGTGGTAGCAAAGATGATAACTGAAAGAATCAGTCGTGACCGTAGATGATGGTACGAATTGGCTAACCTCTTCTCCGTCTCCGATACACCGTCCTAGCAGGGCCCATGCGGACCAATTCCATGGATACCCACCGATGGACAAGATGATACTCTCGATCGATTCTTCCCTTCTGTTGAGACGCGAGAGGAAAAGGCCTTTCCTGTCGAATTGCAGGCATGAAACTGGTCGTAAAGTTGTCAAAGGAAAGATAGTCCGTACAGAAACAATAGCCAGGGGTCAACAGCATTCTTAACGACCTCAAGATGATACAGTAAGGATCGGTTGGAAGGTATGGGAGGATGTCCCCGAATGTCTGGAGGCCACAACGTTAGCAAGTGATATAATGTTTGGAGATTTGCCTGTAGACTTCAACTTACTGTAGTGTTTATACCAATCTCTCTCTGTTTTCTTCTCGCTGATCTTCGTCCACGTCTCACTCGTCAGCTCTATGCAGACTCTGTTAGCTGGACCTACCAAAAATTGGCAGTATATAGATAAAAACTGCGCTTTGACACTTCGACAATTGCGTAGCACGTGTACCGCTCTGCTCAAGTCTTTGGATGTAACATATGACTGGGCTGCAAGAAGAGTGGCTTCCTCAGCCTGCTCAAGCTCAGCTTCGCGTTCTTGACTCGCGGATAACTCAGAGGAGGTTTTGTGTCCCCCGAGTGCGACAGTCGATCCAGCAACTTGAGCTGGTGAGGCGGCAAATGGAAGCGAAAGGCGAGGTGAGCACGCGCGTGCGGGCGTTGAGGTCGAGAATGCGGTTCTTGGATCGACAACAAGCGTGTCTCGTTTGTGCTGTGGTATCGAGAGATAAAGCTCGGCAGACCTAATGAACGATGTACTTTCAATGTTAGGTTCGTACGATGGAGTGCAGCGATATACCATTTACCGGCAACAACGAGACCTCTCTCTGAACAGTCTTTGATTGAGTTCCGCAATTCACGCACTAGCTGCAGATCCATGTCGCGGACAACGCCAAACTGAAGAAAGTGATTGGCAGTAAAACACGACGCGGTGTCTGGCACGTCGTTCCCACCCACGTTGCTGGCCACATTTGCATTTGAACGTGGAGTCCACCCTCTGCGGGCGTTCCAGGGCTTCGTAAGTATTCCGATTTATCTCAGCACCGTTAGACTCGACGACGTCCATCCAATTACTCTACTACGGGCGAGCGCCGTCCAGAATCATTAGGACATGTTCCTCCAAATTGTCACAGTCCTCGTGCTTCTACTGCTAACTAGAATATATGCGGTGTTATCCAAGCCTTCATCAAAGCTACAAAAAAGAAAAGACGGCGAAAAATGCGTCTTGGCTGTCTTCCTCGGTTCAGGTTTTTCTGACAACCCTCTTATTGATGTGCATTTTCCTCATAAGTTTATGTGAATCTTAGGTGGGCACACCAGTGAAGCATTGATGTTGATATCAGGCTTGGACTTCTCCCGCTATTCGCCACGGATTTATATCGTTAGCGAGGGCGACACGCTGAGCACGAGTAAGGCTGTTTCTTTGGAACATTCCAAAGCGTCCTGCAGTAGCTCTATCACCGTCAGCTCACGTCATCCGTTCCAGTTTGTGTCAGCGTCCTCATGGTGTTTTTCAGGGATCCGATGAACGGAGAGATTACAGGATCTTGGCAATTCCTCGCGCTCGGCGCGTGCACCAGCCCATATGGACCGTTCTTCCTACATTCACGCGTTCCATCTTGGCTTGCATATATCTAGTAACTATCGCCCCGCTATCCAAGAAAGACCCATTCAGAGCTCCATTTGCGGACTTGTTGATACTGAATGGTCCCGGAACGTGTGTAACGCTTTGTGCCGCTGTCATGGTGAATAAGGTGAGCTCTATTCTTTACACATCAAGTGGTCACCCTTCAATGCTCGCAACCGTGACACATTCTGGTCCAGCTGCTCGGCTTGCCACATCCGAAAATGATATACGTAGAATCGTATGCACGCGTACGGTCTCTCTCTCTCTCTGGGAAGATTCTGCGCCGCTTGGTCGACCGGTATGTTTGTCTACTATGATCCTTCGTAACCCCGTTAATCCTTCAGCAGCTTTCTTGTGCAGTGGCCAAGCCTGTTGTCAGGCAGTGGTCGTGAGGAGTGTTACGGATGCTTGGTTTGATGCGATGGAGTTCATACTGCTGAAGTTCGATTATTTCTTAGCAACGGCTGTCCCCCAGAGAGTCCCAGACAGGGTCTCTGATACCACCGAGCTCATTTGATCTTGGAATCTGCCTACATCATGGAACTACGGAATAAGATTGCTGCTGAACTTTGCGAGCCGGAGAAAAATGATTTCCTCGCACATAATAACTCCTGTACATGAATTTTCTGGTTGCGCAGTCTCAGATCATTTAGGTTCATGTAACGCAAACTCAGGGCTGGCCAATTTCTTTGCCAGAAGACGGTGATGCAGTACGTGGACTCTACCCGATTTTGTAAGTTATCTTATGTACACCAAGTAGCGACCGTGTGGAGACGATTTCGCAGAGAAATACGATGCACGCATATCCGACATGGCATCGACTTTCATTTCCGCGTCCAGCGGTCTTCCCCGCTGTTCCCCCCTCTTCTTGGCGGGCTTCCACTTCGGCCTCTCCCACCCTCCCTCTTGGTAGGTTCCCATCCGCCACCACCGGCCTCATGCTTCGAAGGGTTTAACCGCCTCTCCAGTCTTTGTCCTGCGCGCAAGGATGATACGAGGTCCTTGGAAGCAAGTCGTAGGTGCATGAAATTGCAAAATCCTCCCCTGTTGCATTCCCCGTTTTCGTTTTGTCGACAGCAGGCTTCCCTAAAATCTGTGACGGGTGAAAGTTCTGCGTACAATGGACGGCCTTGTTAAGGAGTGTCAGGGTAATAACAGAAAGCGGTAGACAAGCAAAAGGCAAGGAACATACCTGCATACCACCGATCATTCAAGTTATCGACGGCAGCTTGTGCCTCAGTTTCCCATTCATATCGCGCATATACATTGCCAATCAGGTGGTCCCCAACGTTGTCGCACACCTGGGCAGAATCAGCCACGGTCGATGGAAAAGAATTGAAACGACGCACGTGCAACTCGAGCAAGTGTCCGAACTTGGCTAACTCACAATACAGGTCCTCGTACACTGCATCAAAACCTTCTTGTAACTCTTGTTCCGACAATTTACAGACAGGATCGTGAGCGGGATTGTGGTAGACATTGGGTAGCAAGATTGTTTGGGAAAAAGGGGGTCTGATGTGCTTCCGTGAACACCTATCCCCGTGTCTGCAGGCACCAATCTAGACAAATGTAAGTGCCAGGTAAAAGAGCGTGAATGAGCGATGGAGTGACAGACTTTGTAGTAGAAAGAGCAATTGACACGATCCTGCTCCGTTCCAAAGATGTTTGCCTACACACGAATAAGACCAGTGTGTGGGGTCACAGTGATGGATGGACACGCACCAAATGAGATGCCATCCCGAACAATTCCGAGTCCTGTAGTTATTCAAGGGAACTTGCCAAGTTGGACCACCTTGAAGTTGTCAGTGAAATGGTTTGGTCGCCTGAGAAAATTGCTAAGCCCGCGGGATCGGAATTTGAACATTTAATATTCAGCGCGACGACTGGCGTTCTTTGATTGATCATACTCATCGGGCCGCTTTACCGACTGGGAGCCAAAAATCATTCTACAGTCGACTCTCATATAACCCATACCTCTCGGGATAGGTCCAGGGCTATGGGTTTTCGGAGAGTATGGGTTTTGAGTGAGGTCGATGACTGCTGAGACGAAGCTCGTTATTGGTCTACGAATATCTATGTACATTCAAACCTACTAAGTATGGTGTAGAATACAAACTACTTAGGTTGAAAATAGCTAGTCAATTTTGTGTCTTTTGTGTGTTGCATCTCGAGAACATGTGTCCTCTTCCCGAGCGAGCCCAGCATAGATTCTAAATTACGCATGAACGGGTCGTCAAATTCCATCATGTATTTTTCGAGAACTAATGCCGCCTGGAGTGCTTTGTTGCGTGTCGGACCTGGTTCATCTGGCTCGTCACCATCTGCCTGATCAGCGTCACCCTCATCGCTGTTCACTTCCCGCGCTGCTTTTGCGTCCACCACTGCCTGATAAATTTCTTCGTCAGTTGCCTCGAACATATTCTGTGCCTCGGCAGCCGGGTGAAGGAACTTGACAATATCCATTCGGTTCGAGGGTTGGAGGGCCCCAGTCGCCGCTAGGTCATCCAATGTTTCATGGACGGCATTCTCAGCTTGTGTGATGGGATCATTTGAGTCAGGATGAATCAGGGATGAAATGGGAAGAGATGGTTGAATGCGAGATGACAATGTTGACGAGTCAGTGTCAGGAAGGATGTTGGCTTTACTGTGGAAGTTGATGTTTTGGGCTGGCTTTGGGTCATTGTTGCCATCTTGGGAGATGGAAAAATAATGATTATATAATTAAATTTCCTAATGTAGTAACATGTCGGGCTTATCCGAGTACATGTATGGGTTATTGGGTATGGGAGAGTTATGGGTTATGGATGCGAAATCCCCGCAAACCAACTTGGGAAATGGAAAATCCTATGTGTTATCAAGGAATATGGGTTATATGGGGTATGGGTTACATGAGAGTCGACTGTATACGAGCCCTTGCTGTAACGGCCGTAAGTTTTTCAGAAGCATCGAGATGATGCTCTCACCCAATTACACGTCAGGGCTTCAAACTTCGCCTTTTATACTCTATCTTGTACACGGGTCTTTGTGGCGCAGTATGACATCATTCCTCTTTTGTCCATGAGTCGGCATTTCCCGGGCCAAGGCTAGCGAGCAATCCCTACTAGCTCAGGCGGACAAACATCTCGGCGCCTTTGCACGGAACACCGTCACCCCACGCTGTTTCCCTGCCCAGTATTTCCTCTACCACCAAGGTCTCGCACCGACCCTATGGATCCGTCGTTCTGGACGTAGCATCCTCACGAAAGCCTTCTAATTCCGAGGGGGAATCGTGAGAGGACACAAGCGCCGAGTGACTCCTGATAACGGGCCCAGATTCCGCCCAAGACCACTGGTTGCTCCCCTTGCATGGTCTAGGCGAACACTTGGTATTCACTTAACCATCGAGTACTCTTCAACAAGGTGCACCCATAGACTTCGTTTTTATCTTCAAATCATTTCAGGTCTCTGAGTGGGTTGTCATGTTATGGCCTTCCTCAACGTGACGTGGTGGGCTTCGTGTCCTGAAAGCCAAGCCCAGCGAAGTGTGTCCGTTCTGATACGTTGACGTTCGCGGGAGCGTGCCTTTTAACTAACGAAACGCCGATCTTTCCATCGGAAACACCTAGCAAGCGGCCTGTATTAGAGGTCCCACAACCATGGTTGTTGCTCTCCATCGTCAACTGATCAGATAACGGGATGCTTATCTGATTGGGCGTGGGGATACACAGACATTGATCATCACGATTGAAGTATTGAAAATTACTGACGACATCGTACCATTCCTCGCATCGTTTGTAACCCCCAGGACCCACGCGTATTTGGTGTATGGACGGCCTTGCACAACTGTCGGTGATAGTGAGCGATGCCAGGGATATCTTGTGTCGTCTTCTGTACTGTTTGACAGATGAAAAATTGAGTCGCGGCAAGCACGTTGCACCTTCGATCCAGTCCCCACGAAATCTCGGGCCTCTGCGCAGCCTGCGAGTAACCAACTGAATCCGGATTCCGCGGGCACTCTGGGAGAATGGCTGTAGATTAGTCGCCCTAAAACGGGGTTGCTTGCAAGTATGGTAATCTCACAAAGCTTTGTGATGGTATGTCAGCCCTTTTCACAAGCCTATTCTCACTCATGCTTCTCGATCTGCCTATCTGCCTTCTTGGGTTACAACGTCAAAAATTAATAATAACCTTTGTCCGATCTAGCTTGCATTAAACCATACTGCATCTTCATACAAATTCGCTCTTGGGTGGACCGGATTCCATTTCTCGTGAGTTCACCGAGATCCCATGCGAGCTTACACGTTGTCCGATCTAGCTTGCTGTGTTTCATATTACATCTTCATACGGATTTACTGATGTACCGGATCCCATTTTTCGTGAGTTTACCGCGATTCCATGCAAGGTTAGCGTGGCATTCACCAACGCGGGAAACCTTACTGAGCAAACTTCGCCGGCTCGATCAAGATTAACACCCCCAAGACAACTTGGCATGAGTGCCCTTTGAATCAATGCAGGTCTGAAGTTCTTGCTTAGGGGCCCCTTTGTACCTAGACTAGTTTCGTCCTGCTACGCACCACAACAGAACAGAAACGGATCCAAAAAAAAAACTTCCTCATGTTGTACATACGTGAAATACAAAATGCGGTCCACATATCTATTTTCTACTCCTGGTGACTGAATGGGAGAGGATAAAAGTACTGTAAAATAGGGTATCTCAAACACTGGAGAAAAAAACAGATACAGTTATAATTTAGCCCTGGCGTGATGGTTTCCAGCCCATAAAAGACTCATCGCACGAAGCAGAAGGGTCAGAAGCACACGATACGACGCCCCATGATCGAAGGCCACGAAGGGATGGCGGGGAAATAGCGGGCGCACGGATGGCTGGAATACAACCATTTGTGGAGAAAGGTGGAGGAATGAGGCCGCTTGGTGCTGTGTTGGCTCGAGAACGCAAATGCACTGATCCAAAGTCATTGGGAGATGTGGTTATATTCCCAAGAGCGGTCCTACCATGCCGTTAGACTACGAAGAAAGAAAGAAAGAAAAAAGCGAGGAATCACTTACGTGGCAAAAACATCTAGGTCTACTATTCCTTGGTTAAGCGGACACCCAGTGTTGAAACGATGCTTTGCAGAATGACTGAGAATATCTGCAGCCTTACGCAGACGAAGCGATAGTTCGAGTACGACGTTGTAGCTTGCGACTTCGTTGAGGCAGCCGCAATGACCATCCAAAAATAGTCCGTGATTATATTTCATCGAACCAGGATCAACGTGTTGGCTGTGGGTATTGGCCTGGAACACACGGTCAACGTGTCCCGCACCTTCATCACAACCCAGTAAATCAGGGTATGACATAAAGAGGGATGCCAGATCAATGTCGCTGGTCAGTTGTTGGTCCCCTGCGATCGAAATTTGCATTCGGGGATGCTCCTCCGTTGGAGTCACGATAACGGTCGACGGGGCACTCGGAGGAGAATGGATGTCGAAATGAGGAGAATATGATAAGGTTGAGAGGGGTATTGAACTCCCCGTGGGCGGTGGCGAAAAGGAAGAGGGAAGATAGTCGGGTTGAAGAGTCTCATTAAGTGGACACGGCGTTTGCTTGTCCAGAGATTCTTCGTTTGAATCTTGATTTGAATTCGTCGAAGTGTGGGATAGATCAGACTGCTGTCGAGCTTCCACGGCGGAATCTTCCGAAGAAGAGCAAGACCGAGTGCGTGCATGGCACTTCTCAAATTCTTCATCTCGACTGGATCCAGATTTCGCCCATCGAGGATGGGGTTTATTTTTCAACTAAGGTTGGATAAATAAGAGGTCCCTCATGAATGTTCAGTGCAGACCTACCTCACGAATGACACCTTCTAGCTCAGCGACTCTCTGACGGAGTCGCGAGCTCTCATCTTGAGCATCGCTTCGTTGACTAAGGTCGTCAACTTCATAGACACACAGCCCAGTCTTGAGAGCGTTGAGCCCTAACACCCGCTACGTGATCATTCAGAATGGCGTACCAGACCTAGCTGCGTACAGCGGCCGCAGGGACGCTTTCGATCGCACTAAAAAGGAACATTCACCACTGCAGACTCTATTTGACAAGGTGACGTACCATTCGCTTGGAGGTATGACAATTGAGGCATGATTGTGTGGTACGGTTGCGACGACGTTTGCGGTGATCACTTTCAGGGGTAGGGTTGGAAGACGTAGCATCGGAAGATGTTCGCTTTTTGCGAATAGCCCTGAATTCGGTGGACATAGTAGGTGTGATCAAAGGGGACTGGGATTGACATGAGTGCGTCGAGGTGGGTAGATATTTGTAGGACCAGTGCCAGCGATTGCCTTGGCATTTCGGGAGACCGAATAGTTGGGAGCGCGCCTATCATAATCCCGGAAGGAGCGATCTAATAAATTCAGATTCGGATTTGGTCGGGAAAACAGACAAAGGAAAGATAGAACTCCGGGGCAATCTTCCCATCAAACTAGAACACTAGAACACGAACCGATAAAGACGTGGGAGGCTGATCCTCCCAGCTCAAGTTGCAGTGGCTTGGCTTGGCGGCAAATATGCTCATTTTTATGATTCGTGGGCCGGCGAGCACATAATGCCACGGACAAGTGATAGGCTATAAAGCAGTCGCAGACTAGTCCTGAATTGCATCTACTTTTTTTTCCTTGACGACTCCGTGTATATGTCAGGGTATCACATTTGCGGTATACTCACGTCGAGATTAGTGCTTCCGTGTCAAGGCGACCGCGCATGTAGTGGGGCGTACTTGCATGGCTTGGCAATTTCATAGCCGATCATGATAGATACCCACTCGATGAGCATAGACCAGCCGGAGCAGTCTATCCTGGTAAGGTAACACCTCCATCTTGAGTTGGCAATCTTGCGGACGCTACAGCGCCGGGGCATAAATGCCAAGATACATGCAATATGAAACGTCATGATATGTGATCCGTTAGCTATTAGAGAGCCGCGCGCAGTAATGTGCTCACTGACTGCGGAGCGACGAGGTAAAGCAATCCTTCTGTCAGCTACTTGTCTTACCAAGCGTAAGTTACGGCCGGTGCCAGGCCTAACTCAGAAAACTGGAAGGCTAGCGTTCTCAGGAGACCAGTTTCAGAAGATAATAAAGACGGAACTTACAGTAACCATCGATCCCCCGGACTCCCTGTAACATTGGACAGTGCGTGTGCTCTCGAGCATGACATTGATTCGTGTGCAAAACGTGAGAATTCTGCTTACAGTCTTTTACTATATGACGGAGATACGCAAACAGGTTGCATGGATGCTTTCAAAGTCATATCAAAGGAGGCATGTTCGCAAAGAGCAAGCCACGCAATGACACAGAAAGCGTTCAGAGATGCTCGATATGTCTTATGTCTGCGAGTCGATGGGCACTTTTTAGATGACCATCTAACTTAGTGCCTGTCCAAACGGGAGTATCCAATATTAAATCTGTTGATTTTCGGACATCTCCGACAATTCCAAACTTGTTCCCACCCTGTGATAGTAGCCTTCCTCGGTTCCTTACTCGCTATCCGGCCACCGTTGTGTACAATGCGGCCAAGCTTCTCGAACACGCGGTTGCAATACTTGTCAACTCCACGGAGAGCAGAAGTAGCGTCGCGGACGCGGAGACATGCTTATATTTTGTTGTACATACCATCCTCGGAGGTCTGAAACTACGGCGGGAGTATATTCTCTCAGTGCCGCTGGTGGCGTTTTTAGCGTAGTATCTCGACAAGTCCACGGTGGAGCAGTCCACGAGGACTCGAAGCAGGCCACCAGGTGGAGGTTATAATTAGAGCTCCTAAACCGCCCCAGTTTCTGCTCTAGTTTGGTAGGCAACGAGTAATCCAAACTGTCGGTAGTGAGTTTAGGCCGCCGCGCCTGCTTAATGATCTGGCTCGTTCTCGAACCCGGCACAGTGCTGTGAGGGTACGTGTGACAACACACACTTGACTAAACGTGATCGAGGCAGTCCGAGGCGCAAGGTGAAGATAGCATGGTAGAAGGAACGTGGAAGATTGATACAAGAGGAGGGCCATAGACGACATTACTTTGACTTTAGGCTATACATCGAGGCGTTGTGAATGGAACTGTGATTGACACAAGCAACGTGAGATTTCCAACACCTATCTGGCAGACAAGCCATAGTCTAGGGATCACCGGACTATATAAATGGGGATTTTCAAAAGGTCCTTTCAATTTATTTTGGTATATCTTCCGTTTCGAGGACGCCGCTGTGATTCTCACCAGATATACTCGCATGCAACTAATTGCCTCGATGGTGTCACCTGAGACAATGGTCGCTACTGTGAGTTACAGGTTCCATCCATTGGCTTGCGGGTTTGGACTTCCCCATCCCTGCTGTGCGCCCCAAGCGCTCGTGCCGCCAGCCCCTGAGCTTGGGCTGGTGCTTCCTCCCCAGGCGTTCTGAGCAGGGCTTGTACCCCAACTCGAACCTCCTCTGGAACTTGCTGCTGGGGTGCCAACCCAACCACCAGAATTTCCGCTGCTATTCTGCGCCGGGCTTGAGCCACCTCCCCAAGTCGCAGCACCACTCCATCCACCAGCGGCGGGGCTAGCATACCCAGCGGCAGAAGCAGCCGGGTTTCCCCACGTCGCAGGTTGACTCCATCCAGCGCCAGCCCCATTTACTGCTGAGTCCATCTCCCCTGACACATCCATGTCCGAAGGAGCTTTAAGGCCGAGTATCAAGTTTGCGAGCTTTGTCTGGAGTTCGGCGAGACCCTACAGAATGTCACAATGAAGGTTTATTAGCTTGGCAGCTACAGCTCACTTACCTTCATGATGACTTCCTGGGGACCCAAGCTCCCGTCTGTTTCAACCTCAAAGTAGAATTTACGCGGCTTTGCATTGAAGTCAAACACTTCATCATCTCTTGGTGGTTCTTCCTCCTTTGCATTTTCACCTACAGGCCACTCCGCCCGCACGTCGGCTTCGTACCAGTATGTTGTATGCCTCAACTTGTTGTAAGGATCATATTCGAAAGCGACAGCAGAGCATGGCGACCACTTCGCATGTTCTTTCGCTATGCCCTGCCATCACGCTATGTGAGATGCTCATTCAACGTTCAACGTGCGCACCTTCTTTGCCACGCAACGCAAGCGCAATTCTTGCCCTTTGCGAATTTTACAAATCAAAACTGGAGATAACGATGGATCATCTGGCAGGACGGGATAATGAGAATGACCTTTGAGAAAGATTGAGCGACGCACTCTTTCCCACTGGGTACCCAAAGGCCTCTCCTCGTTTCGTCAGCTCTTCGCCTTCAGTTATTACCTCTGACGGGCCAGCGTTCGATGTGAATTCGACTACTTCAAGGTGATTACTTGTGACTTCCATGGTCCGATTGTCGTTGCACACAACATCTAGCCTCAGCTCGATCGCACAATATTTGCATCCCGCCAAACAGGTACAGTCCTGAGTGTCGCCAAAATCTGTCACGACTATTACTTTCTCAACTCATGGGATGCGAGACGTACTCTAGTGTAGCGCATGCCCTCGTCGCAATTTGCGCTATTCAGCGGAATCATGCCGAGTCGATGGGCAATGAACTCGTCGGGCAACACCGTAGTATTGGAGTGGATCTCAACCATGTCAATGGCTAGCTCGGGTTTTAGTATTGCACATGGTCTCTTTGGCACGTTACGAACCGACTGTCGGTATGTCCGCCATGACCACCCTTCGGATTGAGTTTGCAAATCTAACATGAATGACGGAGGTGAATGTGGATGGTTAAGTGGACGCAGGGCTTTGCACGTACGCCAAGTCGACATTATCCAGTACAAAGTTCACCCGGTCCCTCTTTAAGTCGCGTATCCGCACGACAGGTTCCGTGTCTTCAAAAGATTGCATGACAAGCAGTTCGAAATGACCAACGGGAGCAGTACGACTAAGCTAGTAGGACAGACCGGACCCCAAACACCGCACCGACCATTTGCAGTCACAACTTCGCCGTGGTCTTACCCTCCTCATCACGAATGCGGACGACTGCTTTACCCCATGTCTCTCTTCTTTCCAGCGCGCCCAATCCTTCCATCGCACTGGCTAACGGATATACTGTGGAGTAGGTGACTGGCTTGACTTTACCCGACGAGAACAAGCTAGGAATCGGTCAGTCAGTCACCACGGATACGCGATGGTGAATCACGAACTCTAGCAGTTCTTTCCACACGACAGGAATCCGGGAGGGTTCTTTATCTGAAATAGATGATTAATGCAGCATTCAATTCCTCGGACCACAGTTCCGCCACACACGTGTATAGAGCCCCCAATGGAGTCCCGCAATGCTGATGTTTTTGAGCAGCACCAAGTTCAAGGGCAACTAGTGGTCATGGTGAACACCCAGTAAACATTGGCACAGAGATGATGTTACATTCTCTATTCGGCCGGCGGCAAAACCGATCACCAATGCTCTGCCTTTAAACGCTATACATTTCAACGAGTCTAGAAGCAATGTCAAACTTTGATCACAGAAGGGAATGCGGTTCTACTTGCCTTGTATCCGGCCCACGGGATCGTACACGACGTCGACACCCCTACCCTCAGTAATCTTCAACACTTGTTTCTGCCACTCCGAGGTCGTGTAGTCAACAACGTAGTCCGCGCCTCCATACCGCTTGCATATGTCAAGTTTAGATTGTGAGCCAGCAGCGGCAATAACTTTGGCTCCCAGTGCTACGCTTTGTGAGTGGGTGACAGGGCATGAGATGTGGAAAAGGCACCTTTAGCCAGTTGCACAGCAGCAATCCCAACTCCTCCAGCTGCAGCATTTACAAGGATGGTCTCGCCTAGGATATCATTCTGAATCAGCCATCGCTTTCTTAGACACGCACGTTCCGCTTAACCTGGCTTTAATTCTGCTCGACCCACAAGGGCCTCGTAACTCGTTGGCCAAGTAATGAAAAGGCCTATGACATCGTCCTGAGAAAAGGTTGGCGCTTTGGAAATAACGAGACATACCTGCCCCTTCATCGAAAGTGAGGTTGTCTGGGAGCGGCATGATTGCTTTCCACTTGACGGCTATGCGGTCCGCAAATGCGCCTTGTGCACTGCCAAATACCCTATCTCCAGGTTTAAAGGGGCAATCCTTTGGAATTTGGGAGCTGCTCGCAATCTTGCCGGCGAATTCTGCACCGAGTGTGAACGGAAAGGGTGGTTTCACTTGATATTTACCCTGGGCTTGCAAGATCTGTCGAGAATGCGTCGAGTGAGATGCGCATATGTGTGCGAGATACTTACATCGAAAAAGTTGAGGCTTGCAGAATATACGTCCACGAGGACATCCTCTGGTCCGGTCACAGGCTCTGGTGCATTATGCACGAGGGCAAGTTTAGAGGGATGCTTCCACTCGTTGACTACATAGGCTCTCATAGCGAGAAGGCGCTGTGGCTATTGCACAACTTGAAGGATATTCGTCGGGTTCGACTTTATATATCACGACCCCACACAGGAACCGGTGAAGGCAGAGGGCCGGTTCCGGGTAGCCGATGGCAGGACTGGCCGAGAATCAACAACTAGAGGGTCAGATCTAGTCGCCTGCGCCCTGCGACTCGCTGAACACGATAACATGGAATGTTCAGTGGCGGTAAAGCTATGCGTAATGTAAATACAAATATGTTGCTTCTACTACATGACTGGGGGATCATCTAAACGTGATCCGGGACAAGTGAACATGCTTATGCGAATCCAAAGCCTTCTCCCCCTTCGTTTATCGCTAGCAACAGTTGTTGTCGCAGCATCTCGTAGGAAGAATATTGTGGCAAATCGATCTGATTGAAACCTAACATCATGGACATCAGGAACCGATCCATCTTAGTCAGTAAAAGGGCTCACAAGTGTGGGCTTGAGGAAGGCGATCCGGATCCCCGTAGGCACGATGAATCGAGAATCTTTGAACTCCTTGCACCCCTTGCAGATCGACGAAACCATTGAGAGGCACACGTGAAGTGCCAGTCGCAAAGCTCAACACCTTTGCCCTCTCTTCACGATTGAACGACTTGAGAGCTCTCCACCACCAAACGATAACGGGGTCCGAGCTTGTGTATCCGTTGTATTCCGTCGCGGCTCTCCACTCGTCAACGTCAATGTCAGGCGTCCCAGAAATTAGTAACTCAAGTTCTTGTTCGTTGAACTAGAAGTGAAATGAGGACACTCCAATGCGTGGAAAACGCAACGACTTACGATAGTGATGAGGTCCTTGGGAATGATCTCGTGGAATCCAGCAACAAGATTCTCGATTTGCTCGCTGATGGAGGAGTACAGGCGGAAATTGGCCGAAAGCTGTACAAACTCCCGTTTGTTTTCCTGTGTGACAGGGATGGATTCACCTCCTGGCTTGAGCGGAAATATGCGATTCCTTCCAAACTGTGAGGTTTAAAGAAATTGAATGACGTAAAAGCTCGTGGATGAAAGCTGGCAACAAACCTCGTCCGCTTCAACACTGAACGTCAACTCCAACAGCGTGGGATCATTTTCCAGAATCCAGCACAGTGAGTTGTAGTACTCTGGATCAACCCATTCGACGTCTCGATAGTCGACTTGTTTGCCAAGGAGCTGTCGATACAAACTCTTTGCAAAGTATGCATCTAGGAGCCGCCCGTCGTAGATGGCTTTTCCGATGACCCGACCGACGAACTTGAAGAACGATAAATGCTCCGGATTAACCCAAGAATTCTTGTTTGGTTGATACGTCAGTCTGTCGGCCGCGCATGGCTGGAAGAGTGCATTGTTGGGATCAAACATCTGGCGTGCAAGGATTTGGAACCATTCTCTCGTGACACCACCAGCGTCCACGCCTTCCTCATCGTAAAATCGGACGCTAAGTTTGCCATACTTGATTTGATCACCAGTCTTCCGTTGGAGGTATTGGAAACTGTCCTCGAATACACGTGCACGGCGAACATTGAGCTGTAGCGTGCCGTGGTGTTCGCGGGATGCAGGGCGACGGTGAAGCTGCTGTGTGAAGTAGTTCCGCTTGTTGTCGAAGTCCAGGACACGTGGATTGTGGACCAAAAGTGAAAATGATCCACTCATTAGTGAGGGATTGTTACGGACCATCACGTTGAGGATCTTTCTGTGAGCATCGGTGAACATGACGAAGAGGTCTTCCATCGACTCTCTGGCGGTCGTGGGCGACCTTGGGGATGCAGACGCCTTTATCGTCCTCGCCACACTTCCGGCAGTCGACTTTGGACCCACGTACTTGCAGACTACCATCAAAGCTTCGATTAAGGGTAGCAAGACGGTGGCGACATGCTCCACATCGGGCTGAGGCTCAATGGTAGCGAGACAGTCCCCGAGTCGCCGCCAGAGTGGTGTGAAGCGGAATGATTCGTAGATATTCTGCACTTTCTCGGCATCCTGGCTCTTGCGAGTCTCATCCGTCAGGGGTCCCGCTGAGCGAGGGGTGTACATGTAGTCCAATGTCTTGAGGATACGCAAGAGTTTGGTTTGATCAGACGAGGGTGAAGAGAACTTGGACGCTACAGAAGAAGCAAGAATAGTGGGATTTTGCAGGTATACCCAGAGGTGGTTGAGGTCGATGAGAACATTCTGCCCACAGTCTTGTGCCTTAGCTTTCAACTCCTGTGCAATCACGTCTCGGGCGTCGGGAATGTGCGACAAGTTTTGGATAAGGGTCAATGATTGCTGGAACGTGCGCGCAGAGCACTCGCCAATCGTCAGGATGTTAACGATGAGGCGTAGCACTGAGTGCGGTATTTGAGGTGGACTAGCCAGCAGAATCCGTTCGTCGGATTGTTCGTCAGCGACGTTTTCGTTCTTGTTTTGATCCCCTTCTGCTCCCGCTGTAGCGCTTGGTTCTTCACGTTGAGGTGCATCTGGGACAGCAGGTAGCGATGGTGCAGATGATATGCTAGGATCGGGCTCATTCGAGCTCGCCGGTGCTGCGGCCGAGACAGAATCCTTCTCCGACTTCAGGCTAACCAACGGCTTGGTAACGGTGGAGAGTAATGAGACGACCGAATCCATGATAGATGGCGTTCTGAGCAGCGACTGCCTGTCGAGAAGACCGAGGAGGAGAACGATGGGATAGTGGGTTTGGGGTGCTTGCTTCTCCTTTCCTTTGCCCTTCTTAGTGTTCACCTTTCTGAGTCCGGCAGGTAGCTCGTGTTCGCTCAAGAAGAAGAGGGACGATAACTCGTTAGCGCTGACTATGAATGCCAGTGCTTCAAGACAGCGCTGAGCAACTAAGTCTGGAACAGATTCATTCTGAAGATTGGTGAGAGTCGCGGAATTGTTGAGGTCAGGTGCCTTTTGTTTACCGTGAACCTTGGGAGTTTGACTGGGTGTCTTGGGGGTGCGGGTAGACATCTGGGCAAAGCTCTTGTCTACGGCGGTGAGGTCACCTGGTCCACTTTGCAGTATGCTAAGAAGAAGGTTGAAGAGCTCCGATCTGGTTTTGCCATTCTCGCAGATGTTGACCAACACTTTAAAAAGTAGGTTCTTCTTCAAGACCTGAGGGAAGAAGAGGAGGCGAACGAGAGTGGCCACCCCAGTTTTATCAAGAAGCTGGATAGCGTCCCTTGGTGCAGGAGCTTTACGGGGCGGGACAGGCCGTGAAGTTGCCCTGTGGCCGCCACGCGTTGCGAACGTAAATCTGCGCGGTTGCTGAGCCTCTTCGCGGTATACGCCTGCTTCAGCAATCATGTAAGATGGCAGAGTCTGCAGAAGACCTTCATCCGAGTCCAAGAGAACGACTTGTCGGAGGTGTGGATCGAGACTGGCTATGAAGCTGGCTGGATCGATGTCGGCCGCAACTCCGGGTGCAGCATTGTCGTTTGCTGTCGCTGGCCGGGTCTGTCTTGTCTGCTCCAACCTTTCTTGTTGGATGAGTTCCGCGCGGATTTCAGGCGGTAGAGCATCAAGGAATTCGGGGCTGATCTGAGAGTCGGCAGGTCGCTCTATTCTCGCAGCGCGTTGGTCACGAACGTGTTGATTGATGACTTCTTCTCGGATATCGTCCGGCAACGCCTCTAGGAATGTCGGGTCTATGCCCATGTCCGTGATATCGACCTCGCTGCCATGAATCATGACGGTTAATCTCTCCTGAACCTGGGAAGGCCCTGCCGCCTCTGCCTGCGAAACAGTAGCCACTGGTTCAGATGGGGGTAGATCGCGCATCTCGACGTCACTGGTGGCCGAGTCTGTGACAGGAGTTTGTTCTGCGTGCTCTTGAACTGGAGCTATGGAAGGTTCCGGTGAGGTCGTGGCTGTATCGTCTTTTGGTTGCGCGTCTGCGGTTTCCGTGGCCTCAGCTTCTCCAGCTGTCGATCGCTCGGCCTCACGCTGTTTAGCTTCCTCCTCCTCCTTTGCCTTCAGCTGTGCTTGTCGCCTTTGCTCTTCCTGCTTTGCCTTTGCTGCGATGGCAGCCGGTAACAACGCAAGTACGATATGGTTGCCTAGCCGGTTGGCTCGTTCAGATACATGTTTGCCATTAACGGTTTTGGCCTCCTCGGTCCACCTTTGCACCGTAAAGAGAGGATCGAGGCCACGAGTGTCAGGATGGTTTTCACTTTGTCGAGGAATGCGTTCCACTCTGGGACCAGAGGGTACACCTGCAAGCCTCTGCAAGTGGATCATGCCCTGCTCTATGCCGGCTAGCGCAGCTGGAGCAACATCGACGCGGATTGTCTCGCGAGTACCACCAGGACGATTCACGATATGCTGGAAAACTTGAACAGAATCTCCCCCTATAATATCTTCAATCGACTGGATGAGTTCAGTTTGAAGGTTATTCCCGTTTCCTCGTTGCTGCCGTCGGGAACCACGAGAGAGAGCTGTTGATGTGCGATTACTGCCAACTGATGCATCCAGAAGAAGGGGATGAACTGTCGCTTCGCTTGGTGCGGATGGTGGGTTTCGAGTTCGGCCGAAAACCTGAACATCATCGACACCTAAACAAAATCGCGTCAATCTTTCACCTAATGTTCACGCATTTGATGATCACTGACCACCTCGTCGGCGAGATATGAATGGATTTACATCTCTCCCCTGGACTTCAATTCCGTCGACGTCGAAAGGCTCCGAGTAGGTGAAAACGTCGTCGTTAGCACCGCCCACGGGGGCAACATCCCGAACATCAACAACGCCAACATCGCCTCGGAATCTACCCAAGTGTCAGTCCTGCATCATACGGTTCGCAATCAATAGCCATACTCTTCTTCGTCAGACATGTCTGGTTCATCATCTTGCTCAACGTGAATCACATTGACATGTTCTGTATCGAGGATCAATATCAAGCAAAAGAAAATTTAGTAAGGTGGGCTAACCTCCCCTTTCATCCTCGTCGCCTTCGTCACCGTTTTCGTCTTCTGCATCTCCTTCATCACCCACGTCCTTCAAAATATCATCAAGTCAAACCGGCGTCCAGCGAATAACATAGATCAGACAAACCTGCCATATCATGTCCTCGTCAAGAACTTGGTCAGCGGCGCTAACGGCAGCAACACCGGCTTGCCCATCTTCGTCATTCTCGATCAAATCCGCTTCCTCGTAGTCTTCATCTTCATCCCGCCATCCATCGCCATGAGATTCATCTTCGTCCTCTCCATCCTCTTCTTCTGCATCAACTTCATCGGAGTTAGAAGTTGCTTCGCTGTCGGTTTCGTCACCATATTCCATGTCAACGTCCTCTTCCTCATCTTCGTCTCCCTCATCCATCTCGTCATCTTGCGCATAGTTGACATCTTCCATCTCCTGTCCAAAAATCATCAGTCTTCGTCATGATCGGCAGCTGCCGTACTTACACCTCCAAACCTACATCAGAAGATATCGATATCGGGTGAGAAAATGCATAGACGAAAATTCAACGACAGACACCCACATTCCAAGAGCTGAATGACGGTACAAATCAGGAGTCTCCTCGCGCTCGGCATCTTCAACGTCGATATCCTCCTCTTCCTCGTCCTCTGATATCGATCCGACACTCTGAGCCTTTCCCTCCGTGCCATCCTTGGACTTCTCTGACGCTCGACTCATCTTAATTGCGACGCGAGTTCTGAAGATATTCTCAACGTGATTTCCTTGACGGGAAAGGGAAAAAAACTTACAAATTCTCCAATGGCCGGAGAACAGAGGCGACCAGGTTGCGAATATTTGGGAAGTTCAGGTCGACTTCACCAAGAGCGTTAGTCAAGGTCGCGACAAAATTCTTCTCCAGCATGATCTTCGCAACGTGTGTCGTGTTGTCTTCCGGTGGCTTTCTCGACCCACTGTTGCTGAAACGCACAGTCAACAGACGATTGCACAAGTCTGTCAATGCGAGGAGGCGACCATATCTGCCACCCATACTTTCGGAAGGCAGGATTTCCTTGATAGCCCTGCTGATGGCATCGAGGGCAAACTTGCGGATCGAAACCAGGTCTGCAGGAACCTCCTTCGTCTCGGCGCCTGGCGAACAGTCGACGCAAAGAGCTACAAGGACTGACATAGCCCAAGTGCACAGATGCAGCCTGGCTTTAGCATCGGGCTGGGCGGCAATCGTACCATATGTGACAAGCTCAGAAAGGAAGAATTGAAGAACTGGTGTCCTGTACTTCCCGTCTTTCGACGGTGTCTGTTGGCGCTGCTTCTTGGGGTTATACGACAAAAACGCAAGCTTGCATGCGTCGTAGGAGAATAAGAGTTCGGAAAGGCATTGCATGAGGAAGCAGCAGTGAGCGGAACGTTCTTGTTCGCTCGGGATGTCGGGGTGAACCATTGGCGTCTGGGTGCTTGCTTGCTCGGCGGGTACTGCTGGAGCGGCCTGTTGTTTGCTTAACTGAGGCACTGCATCCGTGGAACTATCAGGGAGTTTGTAGGTCTTCATCAGCTCGCTTATGAGAAAGTGAACCACAGATTCCAATGCTTCGTTTAATGGCGCGCGAGGAACATCTGTCGGCGAATCGACTTGCATATCCATTTGCTTCAGACTTTCTTGATTAGACGGTGCAGAATCCTCTGCGACGTCGGGCTTTAGACTGATGTGCTGGATTGCAGAGTAGGGTTGCTGCAGCTGACAGATCGACTGAATGGCCTCGATAAAAGATTCGGAATTGCGCAACGCGACTGCACTACAGTTGCGAACGAAGCTGGAGACATCGACAATTCTCGTACGAGGTTGAGAGAGGAAGCGCCCGATTTCCTGGCGCATAGTACCCTGTAAAGTATGCAGGTCCTCCGCAACATGTCGGAGGATGATGGCGATATAGGAGTAACTGCCAGGTCCCCCGTGAACTTTCAGGTGCTTGAAGACGAGGGAGATTCCATCTCGTTTGACAAACTTGGACGCAACGTTGTGATCGCGCGAAAGGACAACTAGAAGGCGCAAAGTCGCTAAGAACTCGTCACGGGGTAAGTTGGGTAGTGCGAGTAAACGGATGCAAAAATCGAAGACAATCGACCGCGCGTCGGGGTACGGAGGACCAAGCTTGAGGTCTTGTGGAACGATGGGATCTCCCTCCTTCGGGAGAACAATAGGAACAGGCTGATCACCAGTGTTAAGCAAAGCCTCCGTGACAAGGAGATGGGAGGCGAGCCATTTTGGCGTGCTGTGATCTGGTTCCATCGTAGTTGAATTCGAGAGGAGTAACGCCAACAGGCAATCCATGAGGTTGCGGCCAATGCTTGGTTCGAGCGTGGGACATTCCGATAACACAAGCGCTAGCAGTCTGCATCTCGTCGCTAGGGGTTCTTCTTTAACGTCCAATGCGCCAGGTGAGTATTCCTTAATGTCGTCGATCAAGGAACGAATGGACAATTCCTGTAGGTCTGGAGAGGGGCGCAAGAAAGCCTTGTGAACCTCGAATATCAATGATGGGTGCTCGTCAACAAGCAACAACGCCTGTCGAGTCAAGCCTGCCTTTAATGGCTCGCGGGTTACATTCAATTCCTGACGCAACTCCTCCAAACTCCTTCCCTGTTCTGAAGAAATAGGCGCGACTGGGGCTTCGGGTGGGGCGGTTGATGCGACTTCTTCCGATTCCATCTCTTCGTCGCGAGTAGCGGACTCGTCCGCATCTTCGCCAGTGGGTTCAGCAGGTTGTTCGGGATCTCCCCCGACTTCATTCTGTTGTGCGTCGGACTCTGGTTCCGGGTCTGGGGGAAGGGGGAAAGGGTGTGAGAGAAGCAGATCTGTAGCTGCGGTGAGATTGTTATGAGTGCGTGCTAATGCACGTTCGGCTGCAGAGCGAGGGAAACCCATGTCTGTTAACTGACGAATACGGTTCTCGTCGGGTCCAGTGTTCCGCATATGCAAGCCAGCAGCGATCCCAATGGCAGAACCTGCACCAGGAATACCTTCTGCTGGAGGTTCGCCCTTGAGTTCCTCATTTTCTGCAGCGGTAAGTTCAAGGACAAGTTGGACGACAGATTTGACCAGCGTTAACGGCGCGGACCGGAGCCACGACGATTCCCAGATTCTTTGAAGAACTGGAACACTCGCAAGACGAAGTCGAACGAGAAAGTGGTGGGGTTCGAAGTAGTCAGTATCCGTGTCCTTTTTGTCGCGAGTCATAACCAAGATAGTTTGCCCGGACTCGAAGAGAGCTTTGGAGGAAATGAGGGGGTAAAGAAGGTGGAGGGCAACTTTTAATCCCCCCTGCGCATGAACCAACTCCTGCACCATCGGTTCGGATCGTTCCTCCAGTCTCACATTCGTAACGCTTTCGACAGAGTCCAAAAATATCGAACATACGTCGAATATCGTCTCCAAACCCCCGGCGCGCTGGAACGAAAGAAGTAAGACCGTGTGCAGTGTATTTTGCATGGTGCGTTCTAACGGATTCATTAGAGCCGATCTCACAAACGGTCCGTTGAAGTTGCCCACCGTCCACCAATAACACAGTCATCAAGCCGAGCATGACACTATAGTAATCAAGACGATATAGGTTGTCACCTGAAATCACCAGTCAATAATCATGTTAAACGACCACTGCCTAGATCTCTCACCAATTATCTCCGCTTTGAGGTGGTTAATCATAACGGTCGCAATTACATCGGAGGCACTCAGGATCTGCTTCTTTTGCACGGGATCAGGGTTCCTTCTGGCGTAGAACAATTTGACGATCGCTGTCGAACATCAGGTGAGAAATACCAAACAGTTCTCGGTGATGAGCACGAACATTGGAAGAATGGCGCAAGTGCACTCGGAAGGCCGTGAGTAAGGTGTTTGAGTGCTTTGGCGTTCTTGTCTATGGGAGTTTCCTTCTTCAAGGGTAACACAGACGTTGGCGAGGACATGGCACCCGAGGTTTCCGCCGCAACGCCATTGGCGACGACGCCAAAACTTGTTGGTTCAGGAAGGGAAACGGAAATGTGACTGGGTGAACTCTCAAGGGGTGATCCATGTCCGCTGATCCCAAGCTCGATTCCCTTGGAAGCGATGTGGGCCTTAAAAAGGATGTTTTCCCAAATTGAAGCACGATGCAGGGCACCCATGTCCATTACCACCTTGGGTGGATCCGACATCAGAGTCTGCAACAGGCCCACCGCGGACCGCCCATGGGCATAGCCAGTCGTGGAAAACACGTCCGCCATCAAAGTGACGCGGATGTGCAGCGCCACGAGGTTTCGGAAGTCCTGATTGACTTTGGACAATTGATCGTCTGTCACCTCCAACATTGGGGCGAGCTTTGACTCCGGCGGGAGCTCTTTCCAGAACTCCTCCGTCTCCGCAAGCGAGGTACCGACGAGTTTCGAAAGGTAGAAGAGTGCCTCGTTCGGGCCAATCTCGGCCATGGTCCGGATGACTTGAACGATCGAATCGGATGACACACTGTTAGCATAGTCATACGGAAGGCAAGGCAGACCAGTGAGCCTTCCAATTCGATCCAACCCATCTGCATTGCGAATGAAATCCTTGCAGTGTTGAGGATGTTGGAAAAGCCCTTCGAGGAACTAGTGCAGGCAATTAGCACATCTGCACCACAGCGCCAAAATGGTGCTCACCCTACATATCACGTCAATAAACATGACTACGTTGTTGTCATGGTCTCTCTGTGTAGCGGAATCTTCTCCAGATATCTCGCCATGGCTGTCGGACATCGATCCTGAGCCACTTTCTGACTCCCTCCCCTCCGACTCAATGCCTTGCATACTCGCCCCAGTTTCCTCGGAAGGCTGAACGGGCAAGAGTCCATACCATTCTTTCTTATCCTCTGGGATCACGAATGCGTTTCCCAGATCCTCAATCTTGCTGAAGACAGCTTTTACAGCATCAAACACAGGTGTCTTGAGAGAGGGGTGGTGGCGAATGAGCTCGTCGATCGATGTACCTATGAGAACTGCGTTCTCCTTGTCGCGGAGGACCTTGAGATGCCGTTCAGATGTGAATATGGAAAATATGCCAGGAATGATGCTCGGACGAGCTGAGAGCTGATCTTGGCCGGCTTGGTTGAGACACAGCGCTCCGATAGCATTCGGGATGGCTTGGATGACCTAAGTGGGAACTGGGTCAACAACCAACGAAGGATCACACGGAGAAGAACATACTTCAATTACCGGCTCCACTCCAGTTTCAATGGCCTTGTAGAAGACTTCAGGCAACCCTGCCTCCTGAATAGTGGGAAGAGAGGTTGGTTCGTTGTGAACAAACGTAGCCATGATGTTCATCGCTTAGGACGCTGTTACTTCCCAGTGTTCAATCACAAGCAATTTGGACCTACCAAGTGGAAGGACACTTGGTCCAAACAAGCCTCTGTATTCGATGATCTTCTTGATGGACTGCAGCAACGTCGAATCAATCAACCCCCGAAGACCTTCAGAAGTTCCAGTTGACTGCATCATGCGGTGTATCGATCTCAGCGTATGCTTAAGAATAGCAGCGCGGGCAACGGGTAGTTCACCCCACGATCCAAAGATGTCACGAGAGCGGGTGTCATCGCCATACATTGTAACGTCGAAATCAATCTCGTGCTAAAATGATGATGACATAAGATCTGTGAGACTCAGATACAGGAACTGTGTGTTCATACCTGAATCCTTTCGACAAGGACGTCAACACCCCTCGCGTTCGAAAATAACTGAAATGCGTTGGCGTATCCATAAAGGACATTGTCCACCAGTTGCATTGCCTTGGACACCATTTGAAGTCTCTGAACAAGCTTGTTCTCGATTATGTGCACCAGCAATGGGACCAGACCAGCGCCAACAATCATATTGCCTCCGCCTGCATGCTGAGCGAGGTATGTAACGAACGCCAACAGCGCGTCGATGAAGGAATTTGGAAGTTTAGATTCGGGGTTGTTGACATCCAGTATGGTCTTGCGAAGGAGGGACATTAAAATACCGTGATTGACACCTGCGTTGATGGCTCCCAGAACCTCCTGAATGCGACCCCGGTATCGCGCAATTGAATCGAGGGCAGCGATGGCAGCTGTTTGCACGGAACTAGAAATACCGCGATCGAGTTGTAAAAGCTCAGCAATATGGGTTGTGAGGTCAGGTTCATAAAGGAAGAGCGAGGACGCGGCTTGATTCTCGCTATGAGTATGGCCATAAATGGCGATAGCCAAGAGTCGGACGACGAGAAGTTTCTCCCGAATGGCTTCATTTCCTGTCACCAGCGCCTTTGCAACGCGCATACGACAAAGCAATTCATATTTATCGTCACCAGAAAGAGGGTGCACTTCAAGGATGTCGGCTAGAATTGCCATGACGTCCTTCTTCTTCAGGGTTTCCTCGTCAACGTGAATGTTTATGGAACCGGGTGGGAGGGATAGCTTGCGAGGAGTTGCGGGAGGTTCATCGCCACTTTCGGGTTTCTGTTCTTTCTCCTTGTAGTCAGTTTTGTAGTACACGAAACTTACGTCTCGAGCCTCGCCAGGGAGGACGTCGAGCTGGGGTACGCCACTTGGACTAGCGAGATCCAGCAGGCTGATGCCGTGCTCACGCAGATTGGGCCAACGCTTTGATAGGGAGAGTAGGCGTGGTGTGGAAATACTAAGCGCAGCTGAAACAGCCGGCTGGGCGGAGTACTGTTGGGCCGGGCGCAACAATAGATTCAGCGCCAGTATCAAAACGTCCAAATCGGATGTCAAAAGCAAACTCATCAACCGCTGCCAGGGTAAGAACACCATGTGAGCTACATGATAGTCGATGTGGAATAGAATGCATACGTCATAGGAATTGAAGGTCTTGCGGTTGGTTGAGTTCTCGAGGAGCAACCTCTCAAACTTGAGGATAGCGGAGATGGTCTGCTTGGTTGCTGGGGTGAAGACGTTGAGTTGGATCTTGTCAATATCATAGTCACGGATAGCTTCTTCGAGAATTGTATCGAATTTGTCAAGAACGTTGATCCAACAATTGAGGTCAGATCGGGGCCATTTCCAAGACTCGATGCTGGCGAGAATATCAGCAACATCATCGTCTGGGGTGTTTGCGAGCTTTAAGATGAGCTCTGCCACCTGAGGGTGCTGTGGGCAATCGTAAGATGCATGTCCCATGGCTTGGGATGTGCTGTCACTTACGGGTTGGGCCGCCCTCTTGGATTTCTGAGATATCTTCATCGTACCGCAGCGAATGCGGGATGATCAAAGACAACCGACAAGATTGATACAATGGTCACTTGCAAGTCGGATGGAGGTGAAAGGAAGAAGACAAGGGAGATGGCTAAAGCAGCGGCGGCGGGGAGGCGTCAACTCGAGGGCGACGTAGGGTTCAATATATCAGGAAATATTTTCCCATACCTGCTCCAATATTTCCCACGGGTAGCCGTAAATGTTAACCGGGAAAGTCACTGGCATCTCGCTCAGATGCTACCCAGTGCCAGACGATGGGGAACAAGAAGCGAAAGCAAGACAGTGACGGCGAGGAGGAAGACCTTGATCACAGCGCGTCCGACTCTGACGCGCAGCCCAAAATAGCTATGCAGTCAAAGGTGCCTCCTAAGCCACGACCACGACCAACACTATGCTGATTCTCTCAACTACTGGTACGCGCACAGCAGTCGACCACTAGCAAGGGCAAAGCACTCTCGAAACCGATAACGGCGAAGAAGCCCAAGTTTGACAATGCTGGCGACGAGGTTCGTCTACACATGGTCTCACTAGACTCTCTCTGCTGACCCCTATGTTCCCGCAGTCGTCGCCCGCCGGCGAAGGAAGCAAACAACCAGCCATCAAAGTACTCAAGAACGCCCAGGGCGAAAAGTACGTGGATCTAGGGAAGAAGAAACGCGCGGCCGTACGTTCATTCAAAGGTCAGTCCTTTCCTGCACATACACACCCAGTCCATTCACTGTGAATGACAGGCCAGGTATTTGTTGACATACGCGAGTTCTACGGCGCAGACGGCGATGAAAAGCCCGGGAAGAAAGGCATCTCACTTGCCATGGAGCAGTGGGAGGCCCTCAGACGGAGCGTCAGCACCATTGATTCGCTCTTCGCAGAACAAGGCAAAAAATAATCCATCCGAGCTAATACGAACCCAAATTGTATCTATCTATCGTCTCAATGCATCATCCAAATTTTACTCTCCTCGCCCATTGAAACATTGACCGCTTGGAGACTGGCATCACGATATCGATAGTCCAGCAGCTGCTTGATATGCCCCCACCAGACCGCGGCTTCGAAGACCTCGCAACCATGCGACAATTTTCAGAGTGGAGGCCTCCACGTCCATTATAACCTCAAGAAACGTCATGCTTGAGTAGCCCCTAGCATATCTCCTGCAACACCATGACAGACGTGTTCAATGGGAAGAATGATGGCTTACCACCAGCAACCAATCATACAACGCAAAGATCCAACCCAACCGTACGTGCGAAAACCTTCTTCTTGTATTCGCCTGCGATCATCACGCCACACTGCGGTCATGCAGTACTTGGCGGTGATCAAGAATATCCG
>JBBPQU010000215.1:0-30276 GCA_038092655.1 Boletus sensibilis | reverse complement strand
ACAATGATCTGAACTGGGATTTGCATAGCTTTTGTTACAGATGGTACAACTACAGCAGCATATTTGAAAGGAGATGGAAGGACTTGCATTGAGGGAGTCTCCTGTTCTAAAAATCCATTGGGGTGAAAGAGATTCAGCGGACAGCTTCTTTGTCATTGTCATCTTCAAAGTCCTCTAGCTTGGGAAGTTCTTCTTCCTTTACTTTTTTCACCTTTCTCTTGGTTCGGGCAAAGATTGTACACGTGGTATTGGAGTGGCCAGGTTTCCAGCAGCAGAAGCAGAGTTTCTGCTCGATGCAGCATTTTCTCTCTTCTAGGGTGAGTTTGGTGATTTGAATGACGTCAACATCCATGGCGTTGTAGAACAACTAAGTGGTTCAGAGGACTAAAGAAAATGTCCTGAACTTGCAGTGATGGTGAAGGGACACGAGTATTGTCCAAAGGGATTCTACTATGAAGAGATGTGTTATCAGGAGAGGTGCCTGAAGGTACAAACCCGAGAGAAAGTGGATCCGAAAGTAATTTGGGTTGAAACAAGATTGGTCCGGTCAGTCCGGAACCAGATGCATAGGAGTCCGAAGAGAAAGAGCAGAAGTCTGAAGAAGCGAAGGAATGAGATGGGAAGTGAGAACAACGGTACTCGAGTGGAGGCTCATGATGAGCGGAGTATGAGACAACGGACACACTTGAGAAACCAACATGAAGGTAACTAGATTTCAATATTCCTAGATTACAGGCTTTATAGTCCATACTACTCCGGAATGACAGGAAGTGAGGTACATAGTGTACGGGATATGTCAGTGGTATTGGAAATGAAGGGTCGCATGCTAAATGGTCTAATGAGATGGTCTAGACGCAGTAGGAACGGATATAGTGCAAATGGAGTGAACAAGGAAACATCTGGACTGACCCGGACTTACTTCGGACTTGGACGGACTTACCGGACGTACAGACGGACGGATAGGGACTTCAGAAGGTAGTCGGACTGTGACGGACTAGCTGTGAACGGAAAAGGAGTGGTGTGGAATGTGGTGGAATAGGCCTCTATAACCATAGAGATCGTACGATCTCTACAGCGTGGGAGTCTCTGGTTGGATTTGGTGTGGTGAAGATATAGGTAAGTTGGCAGGTAGGCTTGGTGTAGTACTTAGTGATTTCATCAGTGCATTCCCACTGAGTTGGGAAGTGAATTGCTTTCTTGTACCAGTCATCTATGGTAGAGGGGAGGGTGTCCATACCCATGACACGGTGCATAAGGGAGGAGGGGATTCCGGCAGAGAAGTATCAGATGAGGATGTTGGGATCAGAGATCTTTGCAATGGTGACATGATGTTGGAATTGGAATATGCATTTGACAAGGGGAGGATCATAGGTGTTGTCCTTCTTCTGGACAATGCAAGTGGTGGAAAGCCAGGCAACGGCATTCCCGATGGTGTCATGATGTTTGAATGCAGTCTCGAACTGCATGATAAAATTAGAAAAGGTTCCGGTAGAGATGGTCATTCCTTTGATGGCATTTTGTTAGAAAGTAGAGGCCCAGGTAAGGGTGGAGCCTTTAGTCATGTAGAAGAGGGTGAAGGCGATTCTCTTCGCATCTTTGTTGTAGACATTGTCGTTGATGGCCAAGTAGAAGTGGACTGAGTCTAGCCAGGGCATGGCATTTTCGTAAGACCCGTCATATGCTTCGGAAGCTCTGATGTGAAATTTGGATGGTTGAGACATAACTGGGGAAGACGACCTGGAAGGGAAGAGGGAAGGGAGTTGGAAGGAGGGGTGGTGAATGACTGGAGTGGGAGATGGGGGTGTAGGTGACCTCAGTATGGAGAGCAAGGCGAAGAGCTGGTGGGAGAGACTAGTTGTCTCACGTTGTTCTTCCTGAGATGGAAGCATAAGGTCAGGGGTGAAGAGGTTGTCCTCTTCTTCAACCTCAGAGGTGGATGCCTCAGAGGGGGATTTGACGGGGTGGGGGTTCAAGCAAGGCCCCAATGGGGGTCTGGTTGCAGAGGAATGGTTGGGAGTAAAGAAGGCTTACGATGGCGGTAGCCTCTTCAAGAGAGCTTAGATGTTTTGTTACGCTTAGCTCGAAGACGGACAAGCAGAACTCAGTAAAAGCACAAGTGGTAAAGTTGACTCAACACTGGAGTCCAAGGATACTTCCACAAGGGGCTTCCAAGTGGTGGTAATGACCAACAAGTACTTGCTTGAAGGCGGAGACTTCCCTAGCGATGGCTAAGGTGGTTTAGACAAGGATAATGACTCAAGGAAGAGCTGTGCTTAGGCAACAAGTGAGGAGAGGGAAGCAGTGATATATAGGGAAGACTGAGTAGGTCTAAGCTAAGGTTACATCAATGCAGGAGTTCAGGTTTATATATCTTAGAGCCTGGGAAGTCTGAAGATATAAAAGGGTATATACACATCATTGTAGAAGCCCATGGAAGGTTATGGAATAAAGATGATGCATTGCAACACGTAAGCATAGATGGTGATAGAAAGGAAGAGAGCAATGCTGATGTGTTGAGTGACTAATCAAGGATGAGTAATAAAGGAAGAAAGAAACACATCAAGCGGGGCTTGAACAACTGATGCGATAGTTCGTAGAGGAATCAAGGAAATGCATAGGTAAGGGAAAAGAGTACTTGCAAGTAATAACAGAAGCTAGTTGTGTGAAAGATGTAATGACAGCATGAGATAGTAATGGAGATTAAAACCATGAGGTGTGTCATGTGATTAGATCTAGACCTTGGTCATGTGATTTCTCATGGTCATGTGTTCTGGGTCACATGACTTTGAAAGTAAAATGATGAGTTTATTTGAAGTAAAAGAATGGAGTTCAAAAAGTTTGAAAATGTTCATATTATAACAGTGTCCACTTCGGGGACATATCAGTAATAATGGTGTTCTTTTTTAATTGTGCCATTCTCATCTTGAACTGCACCATGCTTTGTGCATAGTTCTTTTACGTGACCTTCTTTGAGGACATGCATGGCTTCTTTTATTTTTTGTAAGAATTGTTCACCTTCATCGCGGATTTCAACTGGTAAGGTTCATATCCATTCCGGCAGTATAATAGTAATACCCTTATTATCATTTTCAATATCCTGCATATGATCTTCTCTTCCGGATAAGGCATTGGCTTTTGTATTAGTAGCACCAGGCTTATAGCAGAATAGGTAATTGAACTGTGTGAGCCACTGGCTCCAACATGCTTGGCATCAGTTCAAGTCCTGTGATTTCATAAAATACTGTCAATTGGCGTGGTCATTCCAAATTTCAAATTGGTGCTGTGTACCTTCTAGGTAATGTTGCCAGATTTCCAGGGTGTGGATAATACTAAGCATGTTTTTGTCAGTAATAGTGTAGTTCTGTTCTTGTGGATACATGCTGTGTGAAGAGAATGCTACCAGGTGTCATTTTTTGTCTTTTTCTATTGATAATCGCACCTGTTGCAAAATCCGAGGCATCGGTTTCAAGGCAGAATTTAGAATTGTTATCTAGGAATGCTAGGATGGGGGCTGACATAAACTTCTGCTTAAGCGTATCAAACACTGTTTGCTGGATTTCTTTCCATTCAAAGGGCTGATCCTTTCTCAGCAAATTATTAAGGGGTCTCGCCACTTGGGTGTAGTCCTGTATGAATCTTCGATAGAAGTTTGCCAACCCAAGGAAGCTTCTCACTCCCTTCAGGGTCGTAGGTTCTGACCGTTTGAAAATGGTATCTACTTTGGATTGATCCATTTTTATTCTGTCTTTTCCCATGATCATTCTGAGGAAATCAACTTGTGTAGCACGGAAGGAACATCTTTCTGGTTTTACAAATAAATCATTTTCTTCTAAGCATCAAAGAACTTTGAGTACAATCTTGTCATGCTCTTCTCGGTTATCTGTTTTTGTGAATATCATATGATCGTCGATGTAGACAACCACAATGTTTTCCATATCTGCGAAGATTTCAGTCATCATCACTTGGAAACTTCTGGGACTGTTGCATAGCCCAAAATACATAACAAGGAGTTCATAAGCTCCTCTAAAGCAAACGAAGGCAGCTTTTCATTCGTCGCCTTCTTTGATATGGATATTATTATAGCCCCATCTTAGATCCATTTTTGTGAATAGTTTAGCTTCTTTTAGCTTATCCACTAATTGGGAAATGAGCGGGGGCAGATAGTTATTTCGAACCATCTGTTTGTTAAGATAACAGTAATCCTGTACCATGTGTTTCTTGCCATCCTTTTTAGGAACAAAGAACACAGGGGATGTCTGCAGTGATTTTGATGGACGAATATAGCCCATCCATAATTGGTCATCTATGAACATGGAAACTTCTTCCTGTTCTGTGACAGATAGGGGAATAATGTAACCCTTCTTGGGGTTTAATGAGTTCTTCAAATCTATAGCATGATTCCATGGTTTTCTAGTTGGCATTCTTTCTGATTCTTTCTTGGAGAATACATGCAAATATTTGTGATACTCCAGAGGAACTTGTTCCTCTGGCTTCTTTTCTATTTTTGGTGTTTGTTTGTCTTTTTCTGCTTCCAAAGCATGGATTACTGTGTGTACCTGATATTGAATGTCCTCTTGTTCTTTTTCGATTAATCTGAGGAAGACAGGTTTTTCCTGAAGAGCATGACAGTGCCTGGGGCATCTTGTCATTTTTATGGTACCTTTTACCCATTCAATGTCAGGGTTATGGCATTTCAACCATTCATATCTGAGGATAACAGCATTCTTTCCCAGGTCGGTGACCTTCGTGAAGATTGTTTCATGGTGTCTCTGGAATTGAATCATAAGATCTGCAGCATAGGTTATATCTCTGGCTTGGTTTTTAGTCCTGTCTACATTGAAGACTAGAAGTTCATGACATAATTTAATAACTGGGAGCTTGACTTGCTCCGCCCAGTTTTGATCTATGAAAATAGCATTAGCTCTGCAATCAAGGAGCATTTCTACATTTGTTAGATTTTTGTGTTGCATAATAGGAGCAACCTGAATAGGCATAACAATTTCATTAGCTGTTTTTATATTTTTTACCAATATTTCTTCTGGAATTTCATCTTCAATTTTTTTATTGTTTTGTTTAAAGGAATTAAGCACAGGTTTAACATTCCTGCTGAGCTGCCTTTTGGAAGACCCCTCTGATGGCAAATTTGATATATGAGAAAGTGGTACATGCATTGATTCTTAATCATCTGGGATCTCATCAACCATTAGTTTACTAAACCTGTTTTTATTCTTTTCTAAATTTCCATCCTTGGCACATCCAGTTTCGTGCATACTTTGGTCTTTTTGCAATCTTAGGTGTTGTGCCTCAAGAGACTGCAGTTATAACAACTGGAGTTGGTGGCTACGATGTCCATGACATTGGGATCCTTCTTTGTATTCTCAAATCTCCGATCCCTAGCACCTCAGATAAAATCCAATGCTTCTTCTGCCATGCCAACCCAGCAGATTTCTTTGATGTATTCTTTAAGGGCCATTTGGCGTTTACCCTCTTTGAAGATCTGATTAATGATCAATCTCCTTGTGTGCATCTCAAGCATGTCAATAGCGTGGGATTTGCCAATCCTTGCTTGCTCGTATAGCACTTCCCACTTTATGATGTAGTCATCAGTGGGGAGCTTTCCTTGGAAGGCTTTCTTTAATTGGTCCTTCACCCAGTCTTGTTGGTTTGTGGACCTGAAGAGGCCCTGAAGTTCATTGACTAGGGTGTCCCACACGGATGCGTGTCTCTTAGCCAATTGTGTTTGGGTAAAACCACCCGCCTTAGCGCCTCTTAGATGTGAGAGTACAGCTCCTACAGCTTTGTAAGAACTGAGGGGAATGAAGACATCATTAATGGTTAGCCAAGCTTGCATCTTGGATCACCATTCTTCAAACTTGGCCTTAGATCCATTGTATTCATCAAGATTGGCAAAGACAGTAATCCAAATACCACCACTGCTGCTTTGGGGAGGGGCACCTGCACCCATGGGTCTTTGTACATTTGCCATTAACAAGTCGACCTGTAGGTCTGTAACTTGTGTGGTGAGTGATTGTACCATTGCTATCAAGCAGTTTATTTCATTTTCTTTTTGAGTTATAATTTGGGCATGACCTGTGAATTCTGCCGTAATAGCATTTAATTTATCCTCCCAATGCTCCCATGTAGTGGAGGAGTCTGCAAAAATATTAATGAGGCAATCTGATGCCATTGTTTACTGTTGGTAATGGGTAGGTAGATGTAAAGAAAAATGAGGGTGTAAGACCTTCATCATGTAAGCTTCATCTGGGAATGGTTCTCCTCCATGAAGTCTTCATATGGTGTGAGTATGTAAGATATGAGGTTGCACTGCCCTTACTGGGACTAGCTCCAATGTTTCCTCTCTTTGCCTTTTGATCCTTACTTCTGGGTCCTTTTGATCCTTCTTAATAACTAATGGCGGTTCTTCATTGTCATGTAACAGTCCAAAAAGAACGACACCTGATGGAACTATGGAGTTTGTGTAGATACAGGGGCCTGGTGACTGGTTGTTTGAGGATGTTTCTGGTGTTGGGGAATGCTGTTGTGAACCTTCAGTGCTCTTCACATGCTGTAGCCCTGCTGATTCCACTGGCAAGGGAGTTCTGACTTCTGAGGATGCTACTACTGAGCTATGTGCCACTTGCTCAACAGGGGCACTGGTTTGTGAAGCTGTGTACAAATGGCTATCTGGACCTCTTCACAATGTATAGAAAAACCATGGATTGCCCCGCACCATTGTATCAGACCATGGCCTGCAATTTGCTTCACAGGTTATGCAGGATGTTTGTAAACACCTGGGAATTACCTCTAAATTATCCACATCACATCACTCACAAACAGATGGGCAAACAGAAAGAATGAACAGGGATTTACAGCAGTATCTCTGCATGTTCTGTGCAGAAAAACAAAATGATTGGGCAGATTGGCTCCCAATCACATAATTTTCCTATAATTCAAAAATCAGCACATTTTCAAAGAAAACCCCTTTTGATGTCACATGTTCCTATTAGCCAAGGATGGGATTTGAACAATGTGTATCCAAGGCACCCACAGCCAAGGATTTTGCCGAGTACATGTGCAAAACATTACAAGAAACTAAAAATAACCTATTAAAGGCTCAGGAGTGAATGAAGCTCCAAGCTGATAAACACTGCTCAGAAGCACCTCAGTCTGCTACTGGCAATAAAGTGTGGCTTGCCACCCAAAACTTGCACCAATCAAAAAAATTAACAGAACATTGGCTCGGGCCTTATGAAATTGTAGGCACCACCAGCCCCAATGCTTTTAAATTAAGATTGCTGAGATCAATGAAGATCCATTCCATTATCAATGTTTCTCAGTTGAAACCGTACAAAGAACATCTGCCTGGTCAGACAGCAGTACAACCCAGCCCAGTAAATGTAACTGAGGACTGTGAAGAGGAATTTGAGGTGGATTATGTTGTCAACTCATGATACAAGGGATGGAGATTAGAATATCTCATCCATTGGAAAGGATACAACAAGGAGGATTGTACATGGAAACCCAAAGGAAACCTTACTAGATCTTAGAAAGCATTGAATGACTTCCATCAAGCCCATCCAGTGGCACCTCATCAACTCTGTATGACCAATTTGGACTTTATTCATCTCTTTAAACCCTATGAAAACACAATGGAATGCTCCCCACATTATTCTTCTTTTGATCACCTGGAAGTCAATCCATAGAAGGGGGTTAGTGTTATGGTCACAACTTTCCTAAGCCTTTTCTTTTCTTATCTAATCTTATCAGGCCATGTGTTTATCTAATCACAGATGCTTATCATATCTTATCTTTCAAACTTAGTCATTTCTTGCTCATGGACAAGCATTACATTATCTTCCCACGAGATCTATGATCTCTTCTACACCTTCACAGCTTCATTTCATTCTGCGCTGTGCAAAGGCTATGTTCTTCCTTTCTTCTCTTCCATTCCATGGCTATGCTTACATGCTTTATTAATCTCCACCATGCTTTCCTTCCATTTCATGCACTGCCTTTCAGCAGTGCTGCCACATCCTCATGTTATGCACTATGCTCATATTGGTAGATCTGGTATAAACACATGTACATAGTAGATAGTATATGTTACAATTCGACCTAGGGGCGCCAGTACACAGTCACCCGGATTCTTTTCTCTTTCACCAATACCCTTCGGACGACATCCTCATCCTCGTCCTCGCTCTCGTCCTCATCCTTGTCCTCATCCTGACATCCCTGTCCTTGTCATCATCACCCTCATCCTTGACCTCATCCCCTTCGTTATGCGACCAGACCCCACTATCTGGTCTTCCCTAAACTCTCTTGGCGCCCTATCAGGATGCCTCCCTATTCTCCCTCTAAGCCATCCTGCTAGGACACCACCCACTCTCCTCCTCCCTCATTGCCCCACCGGGACATCTACTCCACATTGCATCGCCTCACCAAGGCTATACGCACTGCCCTCCCCAATCACATGATGGCTGTCCTTACAGCCACTCTGATCCTCATCCTCCCCGAAAGCTATCCCATAGCCTCCTTGATCCTAGTTCACCTGATGGCTATCCCACAGCCTTCCTGATCCTACTTCCCCCGATGGCTGTGCCATCACCTCCTTGATCCTATCTCTCCCGACCTGGTTTTCCCCAATACGTTCCCCTTTCTCTCTATCTATTAACACAGCCTCGTCTTCTGATTTCTCCCAATTACCTAGTCACATTCATGACACGACTCATCACATGTCTCGCGTCTTGCCAGCCCTAGACTATTTAGAGCTCCGCTTGAACTCTACTGTACAACTATAAATAGGCGCTCCCCTACGGAGTTGTATCTCTAACTTAGACCTACACAATCTATGGTGTAGACCCACTCCTAGCAGTAACCCTCTCTGCCAAGGAGCCCATCCTCTGCTTATAACCGTCTGTGCCTCTAGAAGGCATCCTGAAGAACAACCAGTAGCAAACCCCTTGCTACTCATAAAAGACCCTGTCACCACCTCATCATCATCTTGGACGACTTGTACTTGCTAGAGGAGGCAGACCTCTAGATGAGAAGATCTTTGACCACACTTGGTCAATAGGATAGCAGAGCCTCTCGGTTGGCCGGAGCTCAGCTCGTGAACACCTCGTTCGCTTAGGGAACCCACGGAGTCCTTCATCAGACTACCACCACAGGGAGGACCCCTTTGACTATTCGTCGTCACTACTGCAACCAACCGGTCAGGGACGTAGTTGGCTAAGGAGAGTTAAGCCTTAGCAACCTTCAACATCTCAGTGCCCTTGGACCTCTTTGAAGAAGACAGCCAACAAGACCAGGTTGTCCCGTTGTACTTTGGCAGAGTCCCTCGACTCCTGTACAGTCAACCAACCAGTGGTCGACAGCACGGACCCACGGGTCGTCTGTCAACTCAGCATCTACCCTTGCAAGGGGTGCTAGAGAGTTGGTTGGATACACCTTGGTGTTCCATTGTTACGCGGTCATAACAGTATATAAAGGCTCAGGCCACCACTGGAGAACCTCAGTTTGGTTCTCTTGATGCTTTCTCCTAGAATTATCAGAGTGAACTCAGTCCCTTTTCCTTTCCTTTCACATTTCCTTGTGATTTATGCTGTCTAGTGTGACTTGAGATAGTCTTATGACTTCTTGGGTTGTTTCAACACATGCCAGATGGACTGGGGAAATCGCGCAACACAAGGAGGCAGCCATCAATATGCCAGAGAATGGTCAGTAAAGTCAAGACCAGCTGGTTTCACCAATGGATGAAGATCCACAACTGGGCATGCTTGCAGCACTCGTCCAGGATGCCAGGACGATGCCCTCCATGACCAGGTCAGCCAGATCCAGTAGATCTGTTGAGGTAGTAGTACCTGGCTGTCACAAGGTGAGTGTTGAAGGTCACCACATGGTTGCTCTCACCTTCAGATTAGTAATCCAGGCAGGATCTCCATGATGAAGAAAAGGCAGATACACTTCCGGATGGCATGGTAATCCATCTGGATGCATGTGGTAGGTGTGCTAACTGTGGTGTGACTTGTTGTGGACAGCATGGGAGGACTTGCAAGGTGTGTGGGGTAGCCAAGGTGGCCTGTGAGAAGTCATGTGGATGGGGGAAACCAGTGGATAAAAAGGGGAAAGTGCCAGGTAAGTAGTACAGTATTCCGGACTGTGTAATGCTCATCCGGGTGTACAGTGCATGCCATCCAGGCTCCCAAGGCAGGTCTGTTGCACAGACAGGTTTTACCTGAGCTTGCAATTCTCTTGGATGTTGAGGAGGTTGTGTTTGCCAAGGTGAAGGGGAAGAAAAAGGCATTGTCTATACCTGATGTTTCCAAGGTATAGCAGAAGCAGCATGAGGAACTTGGGCATGCTATAGTCTGGATGGAGGCAAAGGTTCAGACTTTGCAAGGGAGGATGAAGAAGGTGGAAGCAGAATTGGACGAGGTGATGTGCGAGTTGGGGGAAATCAAGGCCATGGTAGAGGGACTCTAGAAGTAGAGTAGGGCCTCCACATCTCCCTGTACAATAGTATCTGAAATGTGTCTGTTGCAGTCCATGTCCAGATTCCATGTGTCTGCGTCCATGTTCATATCTGACCCATCAGATTCTAAGTACAAAATAATGAATTGTCTGGAAAAGTTTGGAAAATGAAAGGAGGAAGTGGATAGTGTCAGGTATGTGGGTTATCTGTCCAGCTTTGCTTCATCGTACATCTTCTAACTTCTATACATTCGGATTAGTTCTAAATTGACCGGATAAGAAATGAAAAAGACTAAATGTATTGTGGAAGGGGCACGGTGCCTATTCGTGTGTTCAAAGAAGAACCTGGTATTGTATCTAGCATTAGGGGCACTGAGAAGCATGGAATGTGAGTGATTTTTGTGATTTTTCATTTCAGATTTTATAGTGGGCTTTCAAAGTGGAAAGGACATTCTATTGTAATAAGACTGTTTTTCTGATGTTTTATTCTAGAATTTGTTGCAGATGAGATGGTGAAATCACTAAATAAATACCAGAGTGAAAGGGAACACCAGACTAAATCCAGAGTAAGACAGATATGTATTATAAATGTGAAACAACCACAAAGCACATAATGCCTTAGGTTATCAATCATTATCAAGAAGAGGAGAAATGAACTGAGTCTGCTTTAGAGGGAAACTCCAGAAGGATCAAACTGAGGATGCCAGTCAATCCTTACTGGTTTATATATGCATATGGTGTATGTACATATTTACATAAGATCTACAATACTAGGCATAGGGTATAAACATGAGGATGTGGGAACACAGCCATAAGGCAGTGTGGAATGGAAAAGAAGCATATGATGAGGCAACTGCATGGCGATGGCAGAATGGAAGAATGATAAATGAAACTTAACCTTGCACACCGCAGATATAAAGTGAAGATGTGAAGGTGGAAGAGAGATCTGAGATCTTGTGAGAAAAATAAAGTGAAGAGCATCTGAGCGCAGAGTTTGTTAAGATAAGATCAAGAGTGTCTGTGGGTAGATAATCATATGTCACTGATAAGATAAGGAAGTGAAAAGAAAAATGTTAAGTCCGAAAAGAAGTCTTGTGTCAGTGCAACTGTAACAAAATGACAGTAACATTTTCTATTGTTGGATATATGTCTGTAGGATTGGAGAGATAGTGTCAGTCGGATTCGATGGATTCTGGAACCAGAACTGGGTCTTCATCATCCGACTCTTCATCCTCTTGTAGAAATCCTTCTGGAGTGGACTGGTCTTCATTGTGAGGTATGTTGATATCTGTGAGCAGAAATAAAACAGTAAGTCTGGAATGGTAAGGCAACAAGCAAAAAGCTGCATAGCACAGGTCAGAAGGTGATCCATCTAATTCCACCAGTCGATACAAACCACTAGTCGTCTGACAAAGGATTACCATGAGGCCCATATATCATGGTTTTGTCTTCTGGTTCAGCTCCTTTTCTACCCGAGAATTCCAGACAAGTACAAGACTTCCAGGCTGAAAATCATAATCCTTGATCCAGTTTTTGAATGTTGCTTTGAACTGCTTGATGGAAGTGAACCATGCTTGGAGTATCCACTCTTGGATTGCATCCAAGTCTTCCTGACACTTTTGCAATTGGCACGCTCACCAGGGAATCAGTCCTGTAGTTGAGAATGGATCAGTATCCGATAACAAAACAAGAAATGTAGCTTTGGATAAATCAAACGGAAATAATGGTTCTATGTCATGCACCATGAAATATAGTGAAAGACCTGTGGATTTAAGTATGGTTACTTGTTCTGCCTAAAAAACAGAGTGCACTGAGTGATGCCAGTGTGACTCGTCCCCCTGACAACTTTTCATGATGGCCACTTGGACATCATAGTACTGTTATTCTACAACACCATTAGCTTGGGAGTTATAATGTGAAATACAGATATGATTGATCTAATATTGCACATGCAATACCTCCAAAGCCTGAATAAAACTAGGACCATTGTCAGTAACAATTTCGGAAACAGACCTCCACCTACAGAGGATATCCTCAAAGATAAAGGATGCAAGAGCAGATTTGTTTTCCACATGGAGCATCTGCCATTTTGGATAGGAAGTCACTGTGCAGTGGGCCTGAACAATATACTTGTAGCTAGCCACACAGGGCATGAGCTAGTATTGAGATGGGCTCTGTGAAATAAACCTCCAATGAGTGGCAAAGTCGGGGGAACATGAAGCTTCTGGGTTTGGCAGACTTGGCACTCATGACAGGTTTGGATAAACCATTTGACGTCGTTGACTAGCATAGGCCACCAGAAGCACAGAAGGAGTCTAGTCCAAACTGTGAAGACACCCTTGTATCCAAGGTCATTGTGAGCTTCCTTAATCAATCCAAATCTTTTCCACTCCAGAACAATGAGTTGATGCCATTCATGAGGTTCCCTATGCCACAGAGAGTCGTTCAGTACGAAGAATTGGGTAGTGGAACTGACAAAAGAGGCAAAGTCTGCATTGGAAAGATCTTCTGAATGCTGACAAGTTTCTAGGAATACATGGATCCTGTCAATCTGGGTTCTTCTTGCTTCCCCTTTTTCAGATTGCAGAATAAGTGGATTCTTGGAAGCAGGATCTAGATCTTTGGATGTAGCAGAGTTAAGGAGGCTGAAATCAACCTGGCAGAAGTGAAAAGGACATATATATGCAGATGGTGGTGCCTGTGGATCCATCCTATCCCAGTAAATTGGAAGCATCAGATCAATGTCCAGATATTTTACTCCAGGCTATGGAGCAGGTGGCCAGGGGAATGTGGGATTGGAAAAGGAATTTGAAAAACCAGAGAAGGAAAAGAATGTTCATTCAACAAGACAACAGAAAAGGAATATGCATTGTCAAGCCAATCTTCATAGTCGTTGTCATCGGGTGGATCATTTTCTGAAGGAGGTCTCTGAGATAATCCATCTGGACCCTTATGGCAATCAGCTGGAACGTAAACAAGCTTGAAGTAGAATAGCAGGATTATGGCTATCTAGCAGTTGATGGTAGCATTGGGTTGTAGATTCAGATTGTTGATCATATCATTCACATACTTTGCATCCATTTCAACTGTAAAGTTAGGAATGCCAAACACAAAAATGCGGACTCCTCACAAGGCTCAGAATAAACCATAGAACTCAAGCTTTGCTTGAGAATAACAGCTCTCAACCTCATTAAGGCCAATAGATCCAAAACAGTTTGGATAATACTTCCCATTCATGCCCTTCTGAGACAAAATATATCCAACCACAATTGTGGATGTGTCAACAGCCAGGACTACTTCAAGTCCAGACTCATAGTCTAAATGTTGGAGTGCAGGGGACTTTATAATCTTGTCCTTTAGACACTGCATGGCTGTTCATTGAGGTTTCCCCCATACACAAGGTACACTCTTGCATGTCAAATCTACCAATGGATGAGCAATGGTTGTGTAATTTTGGAGAAAAATGTGAATGACACCACATATACCAAGAAATCCATGGACTTCAGTAACAGTAGAACATTCTGGTCAGTCATGAATCTTCTGAACTTTGGCTTCATGAGCAATTCAACCATTGAATGTACACTGGTGTCCAACTACAGTTGCATCCGGAGCAGCAAGCACAAACTTCTTAGCGGAAACTATGGTGCCAACATTCTGTAAACACTGCAAAATCTGGTTAATGACTATCAGGTGATTTCAAATGAAATGATGGATTCTGGAATTCTCCAGAATCATCTCATAGGATCCATCATTCCATTGGTAATTACTGGTACTGGACTTGACTGAAAGGTCATCAATAAATGGCATCATATGGTCTGGAATCTCGTCCTGCAAAACGAAAGCCATATCAGCCTGATAAACCTGTACTGTGTATATATACCCCATTGGTACTGTGGTCAAACAATGAGATCTGAGTGGGCTATTAAAAGTAGTCATGTCCCATGAATCAACATGCAAGGGCCACTGATCATAGCCTATGAACAAGTCCATCATACCATAGACTGCATACCTGGCAAAGAATTCAGCAAAGTATTCAACATAGTGTTTTAAAGTCTGGTTCAGTCCAGTTTCTTATGCCCAAATAAGGCAACCAGTACACAACCAGTCCAAATTAGTTCCCAGGACCCAACTGAGACCAGTCCACCATGTAGTATTCCATGGGAATCACGCTTAGGGGTGGGTGTATCGAAGTTACGGGGCATCCCTAGCCACATATGGAGCCAGCTATCTTGTAATTCCGTCCATAGATGGCTGAGGTATAACCAATTTCGCATCACATGGCATTTTTGAAGATCATAATTGTATATTTCAGTCATATATGGCTCAAATAAATCCCAAAAAATGTGGAACAATCACTGAAAATTACCAAATACGGTAATATACATAGGGGGTGGCTGTACACCAGTTGCAACCAGTTGAAACCAGTCCTAACCAGTTGCCCAAAGTCCTCGTGGACCAGGCAACTGCAGTCCAGTCCAGTTGCCAGTCTTTTTGCAGTTCAGCAACTGGACTTTAAAATACTATTGGCACTCATGACAAGTTTCGATAAACCATTTGACATCATTGAGTAGCATAGGCCACCAGAAGTGCAGAGGAATCTAGTCTGAACTTTGAAGATACCCTTATGTCTGAGATCATCATGAGCTTTCTTAATCAATCCAAACCTTTTCCACTCTGGAACAAGGAATTGATGCTATCTGTGAGGTTTCCTATGCCACATAGAGTTGTTCAGTAGGAAGAATCAGGTAGTGAAACTGATGAAAGAGGCAAAGGCTGCATTGGAAATATTTTCCAGATGCTGACAACTTTCTAGAAATACATGGATCCTGTCAATCCAGCCTTCTCTTGCTTCTGCCTTTGTTGTGATCAGTTGTGGTGTAGAACAACTAAGTGGTTTGGAGGACTGGAGAAACAGTCCTGAACTTGCAGGGATGGTGAATGGATGTGAATATAGTCCAAAGGGATTCTACTACAAAGAGAAGTGTTAGCAGGAGATGTGCCTGAAGGTACAAACTCAAAAGAAAGTGGATCTGAAAGTATTTCCAGATTGAAATGAGATTGGTCTGGTTGGTCCAGAACTGGATAAGCAGGAGTCCGAAGAGAAAGGAAAAGAGCAAGAGTCTGAAGGAACAAAGGAATGAAACAGGAAGTGAGAACAATGGTAGTTCTCGAGCAGAAGCTCACGATGAGTGGTGTACGAGGCAACAGACAGAGTTGAGAAACCAACATGAAGGTAACTAGATTCCCAATATTCCTAAATTACAGGATTTATAGTACATACTACTCTAGAATGACAGGAAGTGAGATATATAGTATATGGGATATGTCAATGGTATTGGAAATGAAGGGACACTGTCTAAATGGTCTAATGAGACAGTCTAGATGCAGTAGGAATGGATATAATGAAGACAGAGTGAAAAGTAAAACATCCAGACTGACCCAGACTTACTTCAGACTTGGATGGACTTACCAGATGGATGGATGGATGGATAGGGATTTCAGAATGTAGTCAGACCACGATGGACTGGCTGTGAATGGGAAAGCAGTGGTGTGGAATGTGGTGGAATGGATCTCTATAACAGTAGGGATTGTATGATCTCTACAGCAGTCCAGTCCAGTTTCCAGTCTTTTTGCAGTTCAGCAACTGGACTTTAAAACACTAGTTCAACAAAGGGTGGTGTGGAGGCATCTCAGATTGTGATGGCATTGAGGGGCTGTACATCATGGACCAAGCAGAGCATTTTCTTGTCTTGTTTCAGAACACAGAACCATTAGGAATGGTAGGAAGATGCAGAGAGCTCATAGACACCAGATGCAATCTGGTCTTTGATGATCTGGATTGCTCCATTACAGATTGCAGGTGGTATTGGAATGTTGCATAACACCCAGGGTGTGTGCAGAATGGTCGGAATTTTGACTGGTGGAAAGTATCATTCATTGAGGCGTCTGTGCTCCATCAAAATCCACACAAAAGCTGTCTCATGGTTGAGAACTAACCACCAGATTAACTTGAGTTCCTTAGGCCATAGCCACTTGGCAGGGTCAAGGTCAAGTGCATCTGTGTGTTCCTGTGACAAGTGGACACCTGGGGTAAAATCTGGAGGATGAGTGGGTAAGATTGTCAATCTGGAAAGCAGATTATCCGGTAACTGATGAGTAACATGGAATTCCTCCTTAAGAGGGGTGGATACAGAATGGACTTTCTTTGCGACAGGGTTATAAGCCAGTCCATGATGAACAGTGTCCATGGAATAAACAGATTAAAAGGTGGAAATAGTAGAAGGGTTTATTGTGCATTGTGTGGATGAAAGATGATGATAAGAAGCAGAGGGTGCACAGGATGTGCAAGTGGGAGTCCCGGACTTCAAAGACAGAGGTGAGAATGAGCAGAAAAGAAATGTGGAAATGGCCAGAGGAAGGAATGGATAATAGGATTCAAAGACAGATATTGTTATGCTTGATCCAGGTAGGACAAAACATAGCCCTTGATGGACGAAGGGAGGTCTAGAGGTTGAATGGATTCACAGACATGTAAGTGATCTCATGACAAGGGAGTCATCTGGTGGTGGTCTGCAACAGTGACGATGATGAGGGCCCAGAATACGGTTGCTCAGAAGCACACCAACCAGTCTAGATTCAAGGGTTTGAAGGGTGCAAGACAAGAGATGAGAGATGTGAGGATCGAGTCGATTGTCCGCAGATGGTAGGTAAGACAAGGGAGGTCTAAGCTAGTGAACCGTACTATGAAGATCATGTATTTATACGTAAGAGTTCTGCACACAGACCATGAGAAAGTGATACTAAGAGTGGAAGGAGAATGTGGATGATGTGTCGTATGATAATGAGAACCAATCGAAAGATGATGCATCAGTAATATTACCAAGAAAAGCAATAATGCAATGACTGCGGAATCATGTGGAGGAAATGGCAGTAGCCAACTGGAAAGGTCACATGTTCGAAGGGATAAAGAAACATATGAGGTGGGAGTCAAAGGAGCAACTCATAAGAATACAGCATATACAGTAGCTAAGGTGTGAGAAAAGAAAAGAGTAGTCCAAGGAATCGTAACAGATATACCGGAGTGGTTTACGGAATCTCCCCTGCCATTAAGCAGATCATTGATACCTAAAAACCCATTTTGACGACACTTTGATCATTCTGACACTTCATCTTTCAATGACAATGAGGGCATCCTTCTGTCCAGGAATTGGTTGGAAGCTTGTACTCTTTTCTGGTGTTGGAATCCCAAAGGGTGATATTCTGGGCTCCATCCAGAAAGTCATCAGTAGTAGCACTCATTAAACAATAGAAAGGTCATTCAAGAAGGAGGTCAAAATTAGCCCTGGCAAGGACTTGAACTTGAAGGCAAACTTCTCCAGCACCAAAATTGAGCAGAAGATTTTCAAGAACACCTAGGGTTGCATCTGTGGTAGTGTTAGCAGACAACATGGTCATTTGATGATCTGACTGGATTGGCAATCCAAGCACCTTCCATATCTCTTTAGGCATAGCAACAATCTCAGATCCAGAGTTTAAGACACAGGTGATAGTTTTGTCCAGTTCAAGAACCTTCGCATCTAAATATCAGAGGGGTAGATTGTGGTGTGCCATGATAAGTCCATCATTGTTCTTGAGAGTGTGGTCACTATATTCATGGTGGATACCATCCGGATCACGACCAGATAGCTCATTAACCTGTACAGTATTAGGTGCTGTTACCATTTTTGTGGTCATTATATCCCTAAATTGCTTCCGGAATTCTGGAGAAACTGCAAAGAGATTCTTTATTGGTACTGGAATGCTGGTCTCTAGCATGCTATCCAGTATATGTTTTGGGGCTGTATCATCTCCTAGTGGAAAGGAATACCTATATTGGTTAGTCGGAACTGACAAAGGTGGATTAGGATGAAACATCTGGTCACTAGAACTTGGAGTTTGGGAATGTTTGTATTCAGATTTGGATGATTCAGGGGCTTTGCCAGCATTCAGTCAGATTGTTGGTGATGGAGTAGGTGGATATAGTGCTACAGGTGCAGATTTGGAAGCTTCCCAAATTTCCAGAGAAATGATGTCTTTCACTACTGTCACAGTTCTCTGATCTGAACATGCAGCAGGTTGAGGGGGTACTGCAACTCAATTGAAGTGGACTTTCTTTCCATGTTGTCCATCCTTGAATGCTCTATCTGCTTGGAAGCTAGCCAATGCCTGGGCAATGTAGGGCTGAAATTCTGGATCAGCATAGTATGGAGAAATAGAAGCTTCCTTTTCATCCAATGCAGTCAAAAAAGCAGATGGTTCAATATCCAAAACTGCATTAGTTTCCAAAAAGGAAAGCAATAGGATATCTGCAGTCAGATGTGGTGGAAGGTCTCAGTTATGGTTAGAGGTTGCTGCAGGAGCAGTGGACTTATCCATGTTTACCCGATCAATACATTCCTGAGGGTCTTACCACCTGGAATGCAGAGAATTGAAGATCCATCTGGCATATAAAGCTTTCCATCCACTCCACAGACAATCTGTCCTGTTTGAAGGTACTGTAGGGCTTCCATACAAGTCCAAAGAAAGTGTTCCAATTCTCTGCAAAATGTGCACCCATTCTGTGTGGGGCAAATTGTTAAGTTCTAAAGTTGATTTCTGGCTTAATGGAAGGATCTGTGGATGGTTGTACCATGGCTGGAGCTGGCTGGTGGTACAGTGAAGTTGTAACCAGACTAGCTGTGGCAATGGATGCTCTCAGTGCTGATCTGTCAAGAGAAACTTAGTGGCAGCAATACAGTCTTCCATTGGATACGGTGTAGAACAACAAAGTAGTTTGGAGGACTGGAAAAAATCCTGAACCTGCAGAAAGGGAAGAAGGACACAAATAGTCATTCAAGGGTTCCTACATCGAAGAGAGACTGGTTAGTTTCTGATCCTGATTGACTTACACCCGAGATATTATGAGTCTGAGTATTTCTGGACTAAGAATGATGATTTCAGAGTTTCTGGAACTCTGGAGGAGAAAGAAATGGGCAAAGGATGTTGAGCAGTGGTTAGAGACGTGGAAACGATTGGTGGAAAGTGATATAGATGATATGATTGTCAGATGGTACAACAATGGATGATACAATGATGATAATTCTGGCATGCGGAAAACTATTTTATTCACAGAAAGTACATGAGTTAAATACTCCGGACTAATCTGGAGTTGTACAACACATATTGTAGCTAAGGGATGGATGACAGGACAGGAAATGAACTGTCTAATAAATGGACATGCGCTTCACAAGTGCGTATTGGAAATAAATGGAGGTAAATGGAAACTTATATAGATCCATTCCGGACCTACCTCACACTTGGAAACATGACTCTGGACTTCAGATTGACTGGACTGTGATGGATACAGAGCAGACTGGTTTGGGACTCGGATTGATGTGGTGACAGATGGTCAAATGATGCTTTACAACCATAGGGAGTGGATGCTCTCTACATCCAAGGGGAACTTGAATACTGACTGTCCCCAGTCAGTGATGTGCAGAGTGTGGAGTAATAATGTCTATGGAATAGCAGGTATGGGTGTTGCAGGATGATAGATGATGCATGAGCATGATTCATGTGAATAGGATAAACAGATGGATGATAGGGATGAATAGGACTTTGTACAAGTTCTGGATGGGAAAACGACACTTCAGGCATGGAAACTGGATGGGTACAATGTGCAGTGAGTGATAGACATGACAGGATGGATGGGATTGTTGTTCGGAGCTATCTGTGAATCCGTGCGATGTAGACTGCGCATTATGCCATGGAATAGGAATCTCCTGGTACTCTGCTATGTCCGATGTGAATGGCTTGTAGATCTGTGCATATCTGAGCAAAGTCCAATCCATGCTTGAATCTGTGTGATGCAGTCCGAGTATAATCTAGTCCAAGTGACATCTCTGTCCAAGTAGTCCAGTTCAGTGTCTGAATACAGAATAAAGGAATGTGAATAGAAATGAAGTGAATGGTAATGAAAACAGTGAGATGGATCCAGGTCCATAGATGCGAGTGGTCTGACTCAGCTTGTCTTCTTCATGCGTCTTTCACTTCTGCTTCTACAGATGATCTGCCCTGATTGGATTCTGAACAATGTTAGATGAATGTGCACCATGTCTCATAGTGCAGAAGAAGCAGAATTGGAATTGGATACATAACTTGATACATGATGTGGACATGGAGATGGATGGAAATGGAAACAGAAACAGAAACAGAAACAGAAATGGAAATGGACAGACTGTTTTCTTTTTCAATGGCATTTTTGGATGATGATAGAGGATTAAATGAAACTGATCTCTGGATGAAACCTGGGATAAAACAGATATGTATTGTACTATTAATGACAGTATTTTGATGGTATTCAAAATGACAGATGCAGCAGTGGATTGTCAGCATGAACAGCAGAATGGTAGTATTTCATGATGTCAATGGCATCTGTGTCTTCATTGTCTATGTCTTTGACATCTTCTCCTACCTGTATGTCTGATTCTTCATCATCAACGGTGGTAATACTTGAGTCCGAGTCTGACAATTGGTGCGATGACAGATAGTGTTGAAAATGCGAAAAGTCTGTGGAAACTGAGTGAGCAGTGCACCTGTGATATCCCCCCTAGGAAGGCTTGAATGATGACCTCCTGGTCATCAAACGGGAAATATCAGTCTAAGATCAGCAGAGTTACGGACTGGTGATTCGGATTCCAGACAAGGTGGTTAGACAGTTTGAAATAATAGCTGCTAAGAAAGGATGTATAAGTGGGTTTGGATAAGGACAGTGGTGGGGAAGGAGGCATGAATTCCAATGACGGAATAGGATTGGATGTGAGGAAGCAGCTAAGGAATGACAGATACACCAGTTTAGATGAAGGAGGTGGATCAGGACATGCAGAACAGGTGGGTGATCACATAACTCTTGCATTTGTGGTGTGTGTGATAGGTGATTGACATTCTGGATAGGTGGATGGTGGATTGGATTCACTTTGCTGCCAGTGGTGCTTGTCAGACTACATGAAAACAGACAAATCAATGTCTAGGATGGCATCAGTGTGTGACTTGGAACGCATTGATCATCAGCAAAACCCTGACTTGGTCACAGGTTGTTCTAAAATTAACAGGTGGTCACTGGTTTTTATATCTTTGACAAATGGTGATAGGTGATGACAGCAAAGTGCATAGGACTTGGAATATATGTAGTATACACAGAATGTGAACTAATTAGCAAACTAGGGGTGCTGCTATCCAGTCTGGACCAGGCTTTCTACACTTTCACTACACTTTCACTACATTTTTTTGCTACACTTTTACTACACTTTTTGCTATGCTTTTGCTACATATTCACTACACTTTTACTACACATTCTCTACACACTTTTGCTACACTTTTGCTACACTTTTATGCACTTTTTTATACACTTTGATTACACTTTTACCACACTTTTACTACACTTTTACTACACTTTTTGCTACACTTTTACTACACTTTTTTGCTACACTTTTTGGCACATTTAGTACACTTTTGTCCAACACTTTTTCCACCTGTTTGATACACTTTTTTTGGGTACACTTTTGGTACACTTTCACTACACTTGTTTTGGTGAATACACCAAAAAATTGGAGTAGAAGTGTAATAAAAATGTGAGTAAAAGTGTAGTAAAAGTGTAGTAAAAGTGTAGTAAAAGTGAGTAAAAGTGTAGTAAGGAAGGTGTAGTAAATGTTCCAGAAAAAGTATAGTAAAGTTGTAGTAAAGGTATAACAAAAAATGGCAAAAAAAAAGTTTGTACACTTTCTCGACCAAATTTACAAGAGCTGTCAACATTAAAATGTCTGTGGTTACTGGAGGCTATGAAGCCCAAACTCCTAGTTGTTAAATGTGTAAAGAGTGCAGGAAAATAGTATTGCAAAAGTGTAGAGAAAGTGTAGCAAAAAATGTAGCAAAGGTGAAGCAAAAGTATAGTCAAAAAGCGCACAAAAGTGTAGTAAAAGTGTAGCAAAAACAGTGTAGTAAAAGTGTAGCAAAAATAGTGTACAGTCAACTCTCCCATAACCCATACCCCCTCAGGAAAGAGCCCAGGGTATGGATTTTTGGAAAGTATGGGGTTTAGAAACAGTGGCAAGCAACATCTGTAGCATTGGTAGATAGGCTATGATATGTCTAGTAGCAGCTTTCTAGCAACTATGTACCATAAACATGCTATGTATGAGTAAAAAAATCAGTGATTTTTCCATTCTCTGTGCTCTGCATCCCATGAACTCATGTCATGCATCTGAAGGAGCCCAGCATCACCTCCAGCTTCTGTGCAGCTGGGTCATCCATGTCTACAATATACCTCTTCAAGAGCATGCATGCCTGAAGTGCTTGGCTGTATGTCGGGCTTGGTTCGGCAGCAGCATCAGGGTCATCTTTTGTGCTTGAGTTGCCAACTTCGTCATTGCTGCCTTTGCCACCTTGCCATGCCATCTTTGCATCCATTACAGCCCCGAAAATGTTCTCATCATTTGCATCAAAGAAGTTGGGAGTCTCTGCTGCAGGGTTGAGGAGTTTGGTAATATCCATATGGTTGGAGTGTTGGAGTGCACTGATAATCTCCAAATCATCCAAGACTGAATTGACCAGCCTTTCCCTGAGTTCGGTTATGGGATCGACAGAGCCTGGGGTATCTGAGTCAAGAGTGGTGGTGATAAGGGAGGAAATGTGCAAAGAAGGGTGAACTGGATGGTTGCATAATTCAGATGACCATAATGAATGAGTGTTGGGCAGAAAGTGTTACGAACGATGGACCCCCCACCTTTTCCTCTTCCATTCCTTCGTCTATCCTCAACTCTCTTGTTCCAGGATCTTCCCTTTGGAACAACATTGTCGCCTCTCTCGCGGACTACACTGTGCAGGACACAGCCTACGAAGACTGCTTTGAGCATAGCCTTGAACAGCCTCTTTGATCCTATTCTTCATGACCCGGTTCTTTCCTTTCCTTCCTATATGTTCCATACTGTTCCTATTTATCCCACAGACACTGCCTCCTAACGCGTTCTCTCATACACGTCATATTCCTTTACTTATTCACTTATGCAACACGACTTGTCACACGACTAGTGTCTTGTCTGCCCTTATGTACATTCAAGCTCCGCTTGAACTCCACTTTTACCTTATATAAATCCCACCACTCTATACTTGTATCCTTAATTTAGACCTACACAATCTACGGTGTAAAGTCTCTCTTCACTCACCTCATCTCTCATCTCGAACTCGATACTAGGCTTCGTCCTAGATATCCCTTGCTTCTTAGTCTTTCATCACGACTAAGACCTAGGCCAGTCATAAGCCCCAGGACCTTCGGTTAATACAACCTTAGGAAGATATAGATTTGGAATACACCTTGGTGTTCCATTGTTACGCGGTCATAACAGAAAGCCAGCCTTGCACCAACAATTTCAGATGGTTGTCGTGTCGACCTCATTTCAAGCTTTATCGGCAAGGCGCATTGCTTTGAGTTGATCAATGTTGTAAGTCTGAAAAGGAGTGATGCTGGCTTCATATTGATCGATGGCATGATGAATGAACTTTGCACAGTAATGGGCCTTGAAGCAGCAAATAATCTCTTGGTCATTGGGTTGAATGTGCGTGGTAAGATTTGGTTCAAAATTCACAACATGAATGTTTGCAAGAGACTCTGGGACAATGTGGCCCGAAAAATTGTCTTGCAAGAGTAAGATCTTGTGATTCTCATTCTTGAGTTTCTGGTCCCAGTTGAGCAATCACTCTTGGTAGATGGCAGATGTCATCCAGGCTTTTGCATTGCTTGTGTAGTTGAAACTGAGCTGTGGGCCTGTCTTATTCTTGAATGCATGTGGCTTCCAGGCCTTTCCAATGATGAGCAGGGGTAACTTCCTCAATCTGTCTGCATTTGTAATGAAAAAATATGTAAGTCAAAGTTTTTTGCCCTTGACACCAGATGCTTGCTTGTCGCATAGTCTGCGGTCAGGTGGCATGCTGTCGTCCATCATTAGAAGTGATTAATGTTCCAAAAAAAGAAAACTCACATATAAAACAAAGAGGTTTCATCACCATTAAAGATATCACAGTGTTTGTATCCATCCATTACGATGAGTTCATGGAGGCACTTCTGCTCCTTTTCTACAATTTCGGAGGATGCTGAAGCTGCTTCGCTGTGTTATTTAATCCCCTTTAAGCCATTTCACAGCTTGAGCTTGGTCAACCATCCCTCACTAAGAGTAGGGTGCTTATCGTCAGGCATACCACAGAGGTCAGTGAATTTCTTCCATTTTTGACATAGAACTTCTCCTGTGATAAGCACATTGTTGGCCATTGCCTTTGAAATCCAAAGATCCAGCATTTCAGAAATCTCAGGCTGCTGGGTTTGACAGAATCTTTTGGCTGAGTGAGACAAACTTGTGCTTGTCTCATATTGCCCTCACCATTTAGACTCATCCTTGAGCCACACAGATACAAGAGGCTGTGTCAACCCAAGGCTGGGATAGACATTGTCAAAATGCATGGCTGTTTTCTTCTGATTTTTGCCATTGGCATGAAACCAATCTAAGATTTCAATCTGTTGTGCAAGAGTTGCATTTGCTTTTTTGACAGGCTTTTCCACTGGCTTTCGGGCAGATGGAATGCTTGTCTTTACAGACTCAACCTGGGCCATATCAGAACCTGTGTCTTGAAAGAAATCAGCACATAATGCACATTGCAAATGGATAAATTCTAAAAATATGTACACTTTCTCTTTTTCAGTGGCAAGACACCACCTCAGCCTCATGCAAGGTCTTGTAGCCTTTGCACAATTGCCTTGTCTTCTGGGCTCAACTGCTCAAATTGTGTATTGCTCATAGTCAGAAGCATTTTCCAATGCTCCCACAACATGTTCTTCATCAACCAAGTTGCTGTTATGATCTTATCGCGAACGACTCGACCACAAGGCTTGGGACAATCTTGCAGTGCACACAAAACACTGGCTGAACGAATCAGGTGGGTTTGGGTCTTTTCCGAATAACACCAGCCTACAAGGACTAAGAAGTCCAGGCAATGACCACGGTGGTAAACAAGTGGATTAGACTGGGGAATACCAGTCGTATGTGTCTAGTTTATATATGTTACAGGGTTGTGCACAGACCAAGCTGTGTGTGAGAGGAATTACTAAATATGTACAAATGAAAGAAGTGTGTCGTGAGATAAAAGTAATGACAGTGTGAGAGAAAGACGGAGATTAAAACCATGAGGCATGTCATGTGATTAGGCCTAGACCTTGGTCATGTGATTTCTCGCGATCACGTGTTGAGTCACATGACTTTGAAAGTAAAATGATGAAGTAAATGAAGAAAAGTGGCTAAGTCCGAAAAGTTTGAAAATATTCATATTATAACAGTTGCCCTCATTATCCAACCACTCTTTGTCTGCCTCCAAGATGGACTGCCCAGCCTTTAATTCAGTCATGAGCTTCACCTTCCTTTCTTGAACCTGGTTGTGAAGTGTGGACAAGCCTTTTTTTAGAAGATCAAAAGGTTTCATGACAGGTAGTGGGAATTTGAAGGCATGAAGGTGATGTGAAGAAGTTGATGTTCAGGACATAGTTACCATCTGGGGACAGATTATATAATAATGTGTCTTAATATGGCAAGTAGTTCACATTATGTAAGTAAATGTATGGGTTATGAGACAAGGAAATGGTATGGGTTATGGATTATGGGGTTTGGAGACAAAATCCCTGCATACCAACTCAGAAAACCCAAAAATGTATGGGTTAGTGGAGAGTATGGGTTATATGGGGTATGGGTTATGGGAGAGTTGACTGTAGTAAAAGTGTAGCAAAAGTGTAGTGAAAGTGGAGCAAAAGTGTAACAAAAAAGTATAGTGAAAGTGTAGCAAAATATGTAGTAAAGGTGTAGCAAATGTGTAGTAAAAAAGCGCACAAATGTGTAGTAAAAGTGTGGCAAAAAAATGTAGTAAAAGTGTAGTGAAAGTGTGGCAAAAGTGTGGCAAAAAAGTGTAGTAAAAGTGTAGTAAAAGTGTAGCAAAAAGTCGCACAAAAGTATAGCAAAAGTGTAGTTAAACAGACTTAGGAAGATTTGATGCTATGCTGTGCTTGTTTTCCCACACTTCAGTGGTATTTTTCAAAAGAGTATTGTTTGTATGTATTGGTTCACCAAACATATATAAACCATCCACTTTCTGAAAATTTTCCCACACTCTTTCTTTTCTCAATCATCATCATCTCTACACTTTTGTCCGCTTTTTTTGCTACACTTTTTCTACACTTTTGATAGACTGTTGCTAACATCCCTTGATGTAGTAGCAAGAGTGTAACAAAGGTAGTACTACATTTTTTACACCACTTTTCTTACACTTTATCTACCTTTATTTACATGTATATAATAGCTATTTGCAATCATAATTTGAATTTTTGTAGCAAGTATAGTTCTTTGTAAGAATTTGTTTTGCTAATTTAGTGAGGAACTTGTGCAGACCTGGCCAGGTTATATATAACCTGTACAGATCTGTAAATGACCTGTACAGGCCTGTGAATGACTTGTACAGATCTGTAAATGACCTATGAATGACCTATGAATGACCTGTACAGGTGGGGACCTATTTGTGAGACCTGTGAGACCTGTCATGGCCTGTCCAGACCTGTACAAATCCATACAGATACATGAGGGTTTTGCTGATGATAAAAGTAATCCAGCAGTCCTCAGTCAAGATGAATCCACAGTCCAAGTGCCACCAGATGATGCTGCAATGGTGGGTGTACACAAGGCAATTGTTACGACTGGGTAACAATGGAACACCAAGGTGTATTCCAAGTCTATATCTTCCTATGGTCACACTTGACCGAAGGTCCTAGGGCTTATGACTGGCCTAGGTCTTAGCCTTTGATGAAAGGCTAAGAGACGAAGGATACCTAGGACGAAGCCTAGTATCGAGCTTAGAGTGAGAGACGAGGTGAGTGAAGAGAGACTTTACACCGTAGATTGTGTACGTCTAAGTTAGAGATACAAGTATAGAGTGGCGAGGTTTATATAAGGTAAGAGTAGAGTTCAAGCGGAGCTTGAATGTACATAAGGGCAGGCAAGACGCGAGTCATGTGATATGTCGCGTCACGTACATCACTAAGTAAAGGGATACAACACGTACAAGAGAACACATTAGGAGGCAGTGTCTGCAGGATAAATAGGAACAATACGAAGGATATAGGAAAAGGAAGGAAAGAACCGGGTCATAGAGAATTGGATCAAGGAGGCGGTTCGAGGCAGTGCTGGAAGTAGTCCTCGAAGGCTGTGTCTGGCACAGTGTAGTCCATAAGGGATGCAATGATGTTGTTCCAAAGGGAGGACAGGAGAGGGAATAGGAGAGGAAAAGGTGGGGGGTCCACCGCTTGTAACATTACCCCCGTTGTACATCTGAAGTACCATCTCAGAATCTTCAGTCCTTGTCTCCGGGATTGACGTCGTAGGACAAGTCCCAAGTAAGGGGGTCGATGTCCCAGCTAGGGCAAGAGGCGGCAAGGTGACCTCGGTGCTCGCAAAGGGAGCTTCGGTGTAGAGGGCATTCGGATTTTGGGTGACCTGGAGTGTGTTTGTGACAGATGGAGCAACGGTACCGTGGGCAATGTGCCTGAATGTGACCCAATTGCCGGCACTGATAACACCGTAAGGGGACCATGGGTAGGGGGAAGGCGCCGGGTGGGGATGGGCTGGGAGTGGGGTCCACAGGGGATTGGGGATGATGATTCATGGCTGTAGCTGTGCCATAGGAATCAGATCCAGAGGAGGGCGATAAGTTCCCAGATCCATCTGGAATGTTGCCGGGTGGGGATGAGCTAGTTCTGGCTGATATATCCAGAACGAGGGAAAGGTCACGGGGGGGTATGGACGGAAGCCCTGCGGAGTAGAGGAGAACATGGGGATGTTGTCGGAGGTGCCGAGGGGACCGAGGGTCGATTGGTATGACGGGGTTGGGAGATATGGGGGTGGAGGGGGTGGTGGAGATGAGGGCGCTTGGATGTGGGGAGTCAAGGGAGGAGTGGTGGGCAAGGAGGTCACATGCTCGCTCAAAGACGAGATCAGCTCTTCAATCACCATAGCTTCCTCCGACATTCGAGGGAGTGGAGGTTGGGAAGGAGTTAATCTCTCTACTATTGTTGTCAATGTCCTCATGGAGGGGGTCGTTGTTGTAGTAGGCTGCCCTTGCTGCTTCTGGGAGGGTGAAGATGACGGGGTTGAGGACATGGGCAATGAGGGTGAGTGGGAGGAGAGAGATGCAGAAATTGAGTCCTTCATGGTGAAGGGCGTCAAGAGTGGAGTTTCGGATTTCGATCGAGGCCTGCTCGATGGCAGCGAGGGGAGTGACATTCGTTGTCTCACCTGAGCGAGGAGAGACTGAGACTGAGGGGATAGAGAGACTTGCCGAGTCCCAGGCGGCCCAGGGGAGAAGAGATTGAAGGACGGTGAATTGTCTATAGCTATGGACGAGGGAGGGGAAGACCTCGTTGCAGGAGTAGTAGGGGAGGGCGCACAGGGCAGAGTATGTCTCCGAGTTTTTGAGGAAGGCGACATAGACAAGACAACGAGCGTAAGGGGGAAGACGGGTGATGCGAGTGGAAATGGGGACAGTGGTGAGGAAGGGGAAGACCATGGAGATGATGGAGGTGGAGGAGTAAGAGGCGTTCAGAGTCCGACTCACTTTTTATACTCCTTCAGCATTGCTTTGGTGTTCCCAAAATTGCATTCAGGTTCCCACGTATTTTCCACATCAGAATATCCGTGCCAGTGCACCAGATATTGTTGTCGAGCCGAGTTTCCCTGATGGTTAATGATGGTGTCAATTTCAAATTCTTCTTCAGTTCCAATAAGTTCCGGAGGAGGACGGGTGAAATTGGGACCATGCTCCACAGTTTCCTGATAAGAGGATAGGAGGGAGGCGTGGAAGACATTGTGGATCTTCCATTGTTTTGGGAGGGTGAGTTTGTATGCTACTGAGGAGATCACTTGTGTGATAGTAAATGGGCCAGTCCGTTTTGGGGAGAGTTTTCTGGAGGGGATTTGTAGGTGAAGGTTCTTTGCTTCTAGCCATACTTTGTCTCCGACTTTCCACAGGACAAATTTTGAATGTACACGTGATTTCATTCGTGTTTGGATGAGTTCATGTGCAGCTTCAGCCTCAAGACGAGCAGTGTCCAGGTGGGAGAGTCGGGTCTCTAGGGCAGAGATGAAGGTTTTGCCAAGTGGGGGGTAGGCACGAGGTTCATATCCCATTAAGAGGGAGAATGGGGTACGATTTGTGACAGAGTGAACTGCATTGTTGTGGGTGTATTCTGCCATCGGCAGGAGTTCCAACCATTTGTGTGGTTGACCATCACAAAAGATTCGTAGATAAGTCTCCAACTCTTGGTTGTAGCGTTCGGTTTCTCCATCAGTTTGAGAATGGTAGGCTGTGGAAAGGGAGATGTCGTATTTCAGGATACGAGCCAGTTCCCGAGTGAATGCAGAGGCGAATTGTGGGCCACAATCAGAGATGAGTTTGTCGTGGAGTCTGAAACGTTTAAAGATGTGGGTGAAGAATAATTGGGTGATGCCCGTGGCGTTAATGGTTTTTGAGCAAGGGGCGAGAATTACCCCCTTACTAAGACCATGGTTGACCACGACCATGACAGAATCGAGGCCGTCGACTGGAGGAAGGTCCGTGATCAAATCAATGGACAGGTGGCTAAAAGGGCGAGAAGTGGCCACTGCGAGAGGAACAAGGGGAGGGATGGTGGGGTGGGTGCGGACTTTGTGG
>JBBPQU010000214.1:0-30319 GCA_038092655.1 Boletus sensibilis | reverse complement strand
TTTTTCTCCAGGAGAGACTCGTTCGTCATGCTTTCACAGTTCTTTGGGTCGCCGCAGTTGGCGCCTCCATGGTAGTGCTCCCTGGGCCGTTGCACGATTACTATCAAATCGCAGATACAAAGCACTGCATCAACGTCAAAATCAAGAGTTATGTGTCCGCGGCATTCATCGTGCCCGTGCTGTTTGATGCCCTTGTATTCTTGGCGATCAGTTATAAAATTTCCAAGTTCCATCGCACTACAAAGCCAACGAATTGGAAGGCTTTTTGCTGTGGTGATGCTCTTCCTCGTATTTCACAGGCAGTCCTACAAGGTGGACAGCAATATTATATGTACGTTCTTCTTCCTCTTCGATCATGATTTAAATACCAAGACTCGTTGCACAGGATCACAACCGGTGTCAACATTACGCGCTCAATTTTAGCCTTATCGCCTAATGTTTCTCCAGTTGTACAATTATCGCCTTCGATTCCCGCAGTGGCACTTACGAGCGCGATGGCATGTCGTGTCTTTCGGAATCTCAAGTTAGAGACACTACAAACAACAGAAGTCGGAATCTTGACCACGATGCGATTTACGGACAGAGAACGTGTCAATGTTCATCTACCAAAGACCACAGACGTTGCATCCGCGGAATCCGATCTGGAACAATGTTGACGGTGGTCGATGTGAGGTTCGGGAACATGAGCTGATGATTGGTATCTATCATGGGTTTATTGTAGCGTTGCGACATGTACCACTATATACCACGGACGAAGCACGCGGATGCCAGGCAGAAGCCGAAGATATCAGTGACCAGATACCAATACAAAACGAGGGGACAATCATGGAGCGTACACAAAAAGATGCAATGCGCGTAATGGGTAGGCGTAAGAATATTACGGAGTGATTGAAACCTTCAAAACGTAGATGTAAGGAGCGACACGCTGTCTGAAGGACTAGCTTCATGGAGATGGATTAGTCGACGCATGCTCAAGACATAGAATAAACATCATCGTGGACAAAAACTGCAAGTGCAAGTTAACGAAAGTTGGCATTGAGCTAAAATCTCTTTATGGTCGAAAGCGCCGCAAGGGAAAGACGACGGAGGGCATTCCTGTTGCTACCTCCTTGTCTGGAACCCGATTCGGTCATGCCAATGGTGGCAAGTTCGACCGTGCTTGCATGAACCGCGGAGGAGTATTCAGAGATTGTCCGCGACCTCACGTGCTCCTGTCCCGTAGGACTTTGAGGGCTGAGTGTCAGTGGACCGATGTCATATGGCGGTGGGGGGGCAGTGATCAAAATCACGCTGCCATTCTCGCTGTCTTGACTTGTGACAACTCTGAAACTGACACCTCCGTCCATGCTACCGCGATGCTTGTTAACGCTCTGCCGTGTGACAAGCTGCTTGACGCGTCCGCCAAACATTTTGGCATGCTTTATGAAGGTTTGGGACTTTGAGACGCGGGGGACGCGAGGAGATAGGCGATGAGAATGCAGTTGACGAGAAGGCAAGGATGGATAAATGACTGTCTCTGGCATGAGCTCTCCCAACCGGGAATCGTGAACATCCTCGGAGAGTGGTGAGCGAGGTTCTTCGGAGCGAAGGATCCCAGGCGTTACACTCTCACGCCATGCTTGCAAGCTGTCCAGTGTCGACGGAAAAGTATCCGTACCTGTGGGCTTCAGAGCCAGACGTGCCGGTGAAGATGTCTGAGGGGACATGATGTACGGGTACGGTGACTGCGCAGGAGGCAACGATGCCGGTGATCTGGCCAGAGAGGTCGGCAAGTTGTACGCCAAGATGGAGGAAACTTGTGAGGAAGGGGACACTGCGCTCGGGCTCAGTGCTGGTGTGGATGCAGGGCTACTATCTGTGTCAACCGAAGTAACGTCAAGCAGGTTATGCCGAAATATGCGATCCGTCTCCGTGTGACCTCCGAGGTCGCTGAGCCAAGTAGATGAAGAAACCTCCCAGGGACGAGGATTCTCGGACTTAGTCCCGTTAAATCCACTACGCATCGGCTCATTCGCGGCGGCAGGTATGGCAATTGGCAATACACGGATTGCTGTTTCACAATCCACATCTTCCAAACGAGGAGTGGGGGGCATCAACAAGAACTGGCTTGAAGTCGGCGAGGCGAAGTCGGCGACAGCAGCGTCTCGTGAGCACGATGACAGGACCGGAGCTGGCGTTGGCGGGGCAGACACGCTCTGGCTCACAAGTTCTTGCGTATCACTGAACGTGAAGCATGACGATGAGACAGGAGTCGGAAGGGAAAGTGGTGTGATTGGAAGTGTCAGATCGGTACTGAAGGGGCAATATTCTGATGGGGGGACGACGATTCGCAGCGGAGGGGGCTTCTTGGCGAGGTGAGTTGCAGCGCCGCTGGAGCAGGAGGGGGAGGGTCTATGCAATTCCTCGAGGGAGTCGCTCGGCGGGGACGCTCGATGGTCCATGACCTGGGGGATGGGGAGTGAGAACTACAGAGTTGGATATGGATAATTAATACCGCCAACAATGGCTTCGTTGGCGAGCTCACAGTTGGGGCGTGGTACGCTGGAAGCTGCTGATGTTTGAGCACTCGATATAAAAGTATGGGAAAAGAACTACGGGAGACTCTGGCCAAGCACCCGGGAATTGCTTTTCTGGTGTGCACGGCATTAGAATTGCAATCCAACGAGACAGACCCGAGTCGGATGAGCACGGAAGGGAGAGATTCGAATCCACAAACCTCGCCGAGTCGCCGTTTACCTTTATACTCGAATCGAGAACGACCGTTTCCAGAGTAAACGAAGAACCCCATCAAGATTAGTATGGAAGCATCCATAGGAGATATTAGCTTCTATGTGGTATTGGCATGCTACAGATTCCCTCTAACTGCTGCATCCACACTCTGCGCAAAGTATTCAATGTTGCTGCTATTCAGTCCAGCCATCGAGATACGGCCATCCATTGTCATGTAAACATGGGCTTTTTCAGCGAGAGCCTTGCACTGTTCAGTCTGGAGCCCAGTGAAACTACGCCATATGTGATATGAGCAACGTCGAAGGAGGACAATTAAAGAGAGGCACACACCTGAACATGCCGATTTGGCTTTTGATATGTCCCCATGTTCCTGGAGTCTCGAAGCCGTTGGTTAAGAGTTCATACAACTTTTCTCTCATGTTGATAATGCGATCTGCCATGCCCTTGACTTCGCTCTCCCATTCTTGGTAAAGCTGAGGGTCTGACAGAATCGTGCTGGCGATATGAGCACCATGCAGGGGTGGGTTCGAGTACATGGGGCGCACGATAATCTTGAGCTGACTTTCGACGCGTTTCTTCTCTTCCTCGCTCGTAGTGGTGAGTGAGAAAGCGCCAACGCGCTCCCCATAGAGCCCCATGTTCTTAGCAAATGACTGGCAGAGCGCTACGTTATGGCCTTGTGAAACAAAGTGACGAACGGCAAAGGCGTCCCGTGTCGTCGAGCCAGAAGCAAAGCCCTGGTATGCCATGTCAAAGAAGGGGAAAAGCTTTTTTTCGGCGAGGATATCAGAGAGCGCCTTCCATTGCGCCTGGGTGGGATCAACCCCGGTGGGATTGTGTGCACAGGCATGCAAAAGTACGATAGCACCTTCTGGGGCGTTCTGGAGACTGCATAAGGAAAGGTGACACATTTGAAATCTGCACAAACCTTCAAGTCATCCTTCAGGCCGTCAAAGTCAAGGCCGACTGTCTTCTTGTCAAAGTATCTGTATGAGCGAACTTCCAGGCCAGAATCCTTGAACAAGGGAATGTGATTGCCCCAGGTAGGAGTGGGGAGATAAATAATTTTAGCGCCAGGAAAATGCCTGGCCAGGAAGGCGCCGCCAATCCTAAGGGCACCTGTTCCGGAGATGGATTGGGTCACTGCAATCTGTTATGTATCCGGAGTTAGTGCGATTCCAAAGCAGACAAGACCAAGTGAAACGGACCGCGTTTTGGTTTAGCGGTGCGCTGTCGGCGCCGTAGGCGAGCTTGGCAGCGTTTTGAGTGAAGGTGGCGAGACCAGTGATAGGAAGATACTCCTTGTCCAGCTTTGCAAGGGCCATCTTCTCTTCTGCCTGTGGCACGCCGGGTGGTTACCTGAGCGTTAACGGGCTCAAAGTGCAGCAAAGGGGGAAAAAATACCTTCTTGACGGCGTTCAGGACATAAGGTTTGCCATTTTGGTCCCTGTAGGCACCGACACCCAAGTTGATCTTGCGTGGGTCTTTGTCGGCTTTGAAAGCCTCGGTGATACCTAGCAAAAAGTGAATGGGCGGACCATGACGGAGAGTCGTACTGACCAAGGATTGGATCGGGAGGGCCGGCAGGGACGGCGGACCAGGTCGACAAGGGAGCTACGGTACGGAGGACAGCGGGAGTGCGCCGGACTGTGTTAATGGCCAGCATCGGGTCAAGTAAGGAACGTGAGGAATTGGTCGCTTTGCAGAGGCGTTTTTTGTTGCTCTCGGTGATACATCCGGAATCGCCCGACGGCGCTGCTCACAGCCCATTGCATGTTGCACCGCCCGTCGAAGTCACCGAGCACAGCGAACGCTAAGCTAATGGAATCTCAGACCTTTATATTAATCCCTCGACAGTATCTCATGATCACTCGTTGCTGGGTAAATTATCCAGAGCAGATACCTTAACCCTAAAATAGGGTCACCTAGTCATATCGCTGATAGTTAGTAGATAAGATCTGATTCGTACAACTTTGCCCACCACCATGACTGGAGTGGTCGAGGACGTGAACCAGAAGGACGGGAACGTCACTCATCCAAGTAAAGAAGTGTACGTACGCTGTTTTTCATCCCTGACCATGTTTGCTGAATGAGAGTCACAGAGGTGCAATCGATGGCAACTCCGAAAGGTGAGCATAGACCGCCTCTAATCGATCCCCCCTAAACTTGCTCGTAAGACCCGAAGAAGGCGATGGTCCGACAAAAAGCGCATTGAAGAAGGCTGCCAAGGAAGCTGAGAAGGCAAAAAAGAAAGCCGAGAAAGCGGCAAAGGCCAAGGAGTTGGAACAGGCTCAAGCAGCTGTAGACCAGGTTCTTTCCGCTTTCATCCGAGTGAGCTTACTCTTAGATCCCACCTGCAGGATTATGCGGCCGACAAATATGGCAAGCTCCCATTGCATCAGTCTCAATCGCGACCAGGCCGCAAGCGCACTGATATATCCACTTTGAGTGCTCAGAATCATGGCGAACAAGTGTTCATTAGAGCTCGTATCCAGACCTCACGCCTTCAAGGGAACAAAATGGTTTTCCTTAATTTACGCCAATGCACGAACTCTGTCCAGGCATTAATGCAGGTCACCGAGGGTCAAGTCAGCAAACAGATGGTTAAGTGGGCTGGCTCACTAGCTGTCGAGAGCATCGTCCTCGTCGAAGGCACCGTGAAGAAGAGTCCTGAGCTTATCAAGAGCGCGACAGTAGATGAAATTGAGATTCACATCAGCGAGGTCAGTAATCCACAGTGATGATTCGAAGGCAACAAAGCTGATCTGCAGCAAATTAGTTGTGGCTCGTGGCAGGGGTAGAGAGCAGATTACCGTTTTCTCTTGAGGATGCCAGCCGGTCAGAATCCGCCCCTGAAGTCGAAGGACAGTTTAATAAAGTTTTGCTCGACACCCGATTGAACAATCGTGTCTTCGACCTCCGAGCAAGTGTTCAATTACTCGTATCATTTCCCACCATTCTGACATGCATGCAGACAGTGACCAATCAAGCGATTTTCAAGCTTCAGCATGCCATCGGAGATTTGTTCCGTTCATACTTGAATAGCAATGGATTTATCGAGATACACAGTCCCAAGCTTCAGGGTGCTGCGACGGAATCCGGTGCATCTGTCTTCAAGGTTGACTACTTCAAAGGTCTGCTTGCAACAGTTGTTTATACTTGTCAGCTGACGTCTGTGCCAGGCAACGCGTACCTAGCACAATCTCCCCAGTTGGCCAAGCAGATGGCCATCGCAGCTGATTTTGAGCGAGTGTATGAGATTGGTCCTGTCTTCCGCGCCGAGGACTCCAACACACACCGCCACCTCACGGAGTTCGTCGGTTTGGATCTTGAAATGGCGATTGAAGAACATTACCACGAAGTCCGCGACCTGCTCGATGGCATGTTCAAAGCGATATTCCGCGGTCTCAAAGAACAGTATGCTAAGGAGATCGCCACAGTAGGGAGACAGTTTGAAGCGGAAGAATTCAAGTGGCGAGAAGGCCCAGAGGGAACTTTAGTCTTCACATTCAAAGAGGCTGTCGATCTCCTTGTCGGGGACGGTGTGGATCGCGAAGTCTTGGACGATATCAAGTGGGTCATTGATGATGTATACCTTGCGTCCTGAATAACCCTCTTGTAGCACGGAGAACGAGAAGAGGCTTGGCCGTATTGTGAAAGCCAAGTACGATACAGACTACTTTATCATCGACAAGTTCCCCCTCGCACTCCGTCCGTTCTACACCATGCCTGACCCAGAGGACCCTGTAAGTAATTTGATCGACTGACCATCCTCTGTTGACTCCGTGTCAGACCCTTTCCAACTCGTACGACTTCTTCATGCGAGGCGAAGAAATTCTATCCGGCGCACAACGTGTCCACGACCCCGAATTCCTCTCTCAGCAAATGCGTGCCAAAGGTGTTGACCCCGAGAGCATGAAGGGATACCTGGATGGCTTCCGAATCGGCTGTCCCCCCCATGGAGGAGGGGGAATCGGTCTTGAGCGTGTACTGATGTTGTTCTTGAAGCTCAACAACATCAGGCGAGCATCATTGTTCCCTAGAGATCCCAAGCGACTTGAGCCTTAAGCTCAAGCTATTGCTTGGCCTATACTCCATAGTTGTCTGATAGACCATCTGCGGTAGAAGTCCTTGGGTTGCACCCATGTTTGAACATGGTTGGCACTCAACTCAGATTTACAGGATACACCAGATAATGGCTGAACGAGCAGACTTTGTGACGTATTCCGAATTATGTAGGTGTTGAAACAAGGGCAAAAGCGTCCAGAAAACATATTTTATGATGGAGAATGATAAATGGAAAGCGAAATACGAACATCATCCCCTTAGTAAAAGTTACAAGGCACCACACTGCAACATGACGGTGAGCAAAAAGCCAGGGGCGAGACTTAGCACTGACCACCGACCGTAAGCGTATCAATATCCACCTGTGTCATCGTCTTTCTCTCCTGATTCGGCGTCTCTCGGAACGCGAACTCGACCCTTGGCCGATTGCACTAGCGGGCAAGGAGCCTCCCTCCAAAGCAGCGGCAATAACATCCGCAGGTAAATCAATATGAACACCTTCGGCGTAAGCATACGCATCTAGTGGGGAATATGCTGGTGGATCTCGCCTCGAGAATGCCGGGTGGCCAGCTTGCAAGGTGTCGGCTGCTTCATGGGGATGTGACGAGGATAATGCCTGCAAATGAATATCACGCTGATTAGGCGTGGGCGGATTCGGAGTGCGCGGCGAATCAGGTGGCGGATGTACCTGGATGGTGGTTTCGGAATCTGTATGTCGCATGGCGGCCAGGAAGTGAGTGAACGAATCCCGCCGTAGGCGAGGAATACTAAAGAGGCTGCTCGCACCTGCGGCACTTTCGCTCGCGGGTGATTGAGAACGCGAGGATGATGATGATGACGACGACGACGACGAAAGGTCTCCATCTTCCTGACCATTCTCCCCCTCTAGGGTAGGTGACAACGGGAGGTCGTGATTAGGAGGTGTATGGAATGGAAGATCAGTTGGTGACAAATATCTGCAATCATTGGATGGTCCTGCACCGTTCTCATCCGATTCCTCGCTGATGGGTGTGATCGGCGGAGGAGTCGGGGATTCCTGAAGGTGTGAGGATAACGGAGTTCTCCTGAGGGGTGACGACGCAGAAGGAGTAGTAGATGACGGGATCTTTGGCCGTCGGTGACGATGTGAACGACGTGATATGGGAGGTGGAGATGAAGCACCTGGGGTGCCTTGCTGTGTGAACGAAGCACCACTGGGTCGGATGCCACCGCCGACATCCAGTAAAATGCTGCCCCGCTCGCTCCCATAAGCGGGAGGTGGAGCAAGTGTTCCCACACTGGGAGCCAGACCCCACTTCTTGACGTTGGCCTCGATAAAGACAAAGCCAGCCTGACCGAGATTAACATGCACGCTGCAAGGACCATCAGCGCCGATCGTGGGAAAGAGGTTATAGCGGCTGAGGCCAACAAAGGCATCTTCCAGCTTGCGGCCATTGCGTGTGAAGAAGACTGTGCCCGTGCGGGGTCGATAGCCGACACCGAGTACATCGCCTTCTTTCAGAACAGGACCAAAGGTGGATGCGGTAAATGGGTAATTGTAACATTTATCACCATTGGAATGATATGCGACGGAGTGACGGCTCAGACCGGGCAAACGGAAGGGTGGATATGGTTTCGTGGCCAAACCGACTGCAACAGTAGTAGTTTCTGGGAGATCGAACATTTTGACCTCCCAGTAGTACACCTCGTTTAGTTTTGGAAGAGGTAGATTTGATTGAACGCATGAAGCCGATGCAGGATCGGGGAGGAAGGTTATTTCAGTGCGAGCGTGAACAAGAAGAGAATTGATGGTTTCGTAGTCGGGTTCGAAGCACCAAGCGGAGACGCCTTTTTCCTGTATGGATAGAAATTGCGATAGTGTGATATCAGTTGGTTCCGAGTTAGGGGGATACTGTAATTGATAATCTGAAAGTAAAGAGGTGATGGAGTAGGTCGATTTGGATCTGTGTGGGATGGAAAGGACAAACGGACCTTTGGCTCTTAGATATGAGCTACGGACCAAGTCAGAGACGCTCTCGAGCCAGCGAGATTCGACGCCTTCGAAACCACCGTCGCCTTCATACAGCTCCTCACGACTCATGTCGATAGGGCCATCGGTGTCTCTGAGGGCGATGCCACGGCGCCTGCGGATGAAGATGATACATACAAGGAAGAGGAGGAGGACGAAAAGGAAGGTGGAAAGCACGATGAGGAGGGGGAGGATGAAGAGGAGTGCATCGGGAGGGGTGGTTTGTTCTGGGTAGTCAGGGGGTGAGTTCAAGGATGGTGTGTCGGGGGACGGGCGAGCGAGGGCATCGTCGAGAGCGTGGAGAACGATGGCGGAGAAGCCGTTCACGGTGTGAGGGATGGGGAGGGCCGTGGTGGCCATGAGCGGTGCTCGGGGTAGGGAGGAGAGAGTCGGCAGGGGAGGACAGCAGGAGGACGGGTGAGACGAGAACGAGAACGCTCACTGCAGTGTGCGACTGCACCCGGTCACGAACCCAATCCCGCAAGTCCATATATAGTATCAACACCCCCCCCGCTGACGGGTGGTCTTGCACGTTCTCTCCACCTCCTCGACACCGTCTCCGACGATGAACGCGACGCTCTCGCCCACTCAGCCCCAAAGAACGCCAAAGAGGAGACCATCCACACGCAGACCGAGATCTGGGTCACATCTTCCTCCCGTCCAGTCCCAGGAATCGCACGACGCCGCCTTGTATGCCATCCGCAACTTCCTCAAAGGACGCACCTGCTACGACGCATTCCCCGTCAGCTTCAGGCTTATCGTGCTTGACACCAATCTTAACGTAAAGAAGGCTTTGCAATGCCTGCTTCTCAATGGTGCGCTCGTCCATGCATCCTTTGACACTCCCTCAATCCACGTTCCCCTAGGCGTCGTGTCTGCTCCGCTATGGAACAGCGAAAAGTCGAAATTCGCCGGCATGCTCACTGTCCTAGACATCATCCACCTCATCCAGTACTATTACGATAATTTAAATTACGAGGCAGCAGCCGCAGACGTCGAGACATTTCGATTGGAGTTGTTGCGAGGTGTGTCATTCCCCGATTCTATCCGATGGACACTCTTCGATGGTCTCTCGTCAGATATCGAAAAGAGCCTCGGTGTGGCAACTCCTCCGATGCTCAAGGAGCATCCCAACAGTACTCTTTACGATGCTGCCAAGTTGCTCATTCAGACCCACGCTCGTCGCCTTCCTCTTCTCGATTATGATACCGAAACCGGTCACGAGCTTATCGTGTCTGTTTTGACACAATATCGTCTCCTCAAATTCATCTCTATTAATGTATTCGTTTCCTTCCATTCATACTATCAAAGTACCCTCATCTTTCTTCACCAGTGCACCAGAGAAATACAACACCTCCACCTTTCCCTCCGCAGACTCAAGATCGGGACATACGTCTCTAAGAATCTTCCATCAGAAGCATCAGACGCATGTAATCCTTATTGGCCGATAGCTACCGCAACTCTGGATACCCCAGTTTTTGATGTCGTCCATATGTTCTCGGAACGTGCTATATCGGCCGTCCCAATCATTGACGACGATGGTGTAGTCGTCAATTTATACGAGACCGTTGATGTTATCGTACGTAACAGGAATAACGTCGAGGTCATGTCTGACACTTGTTCCAAAAGACACTTGTTCGCCTCGGAGCATACCAAGCACTTGACTTGACTATATCCGAGGCTCTTACCCAACGGTCTCCAGATTTCCCTGGAGTTGTCATCTGTACAGCTGGCGACTCGCTTGGGACACTACTTCAACTTATCAAAAAGCGTCGTGTCCATAGATTAGTGGTAGTCGAAGGGGAAGTAAGTCAATGTCTACCTTTCCGATGTTAGTCACTGACCTCTTGTAGGAGGAAGAGAGAAAGGGTGGTAAGAAGGGGCGTTTACTTGGGATCATTACCCTCAGCGATGTGTTGCGATACGTCATTGGTAACGTTGGAATTGGCGAGGCGGCAGAATCGAGCGAGGAGCCACCATCCACAGACAAGGCTTCATTGCTCGAAGTCCCTGCCTCGTAACCCCCTCTTTGAAGCAGTGAAACGGATAGGCAACAGTTTCGTTATCCTTCCTTTTTCGTACTGTTTGCATGGTGTTACCGAGCGGCGAGTTGGCTACAGTCCTTGTGTAGATCACATGTAAACATGCGTTTTGCATGCGCGTACCTTGTTGTGCTCGAGACAGTATGACCGCCATCCAAGCCATCTACATTCGCAACCATGAACAGCGACCGACTCCCAAACCTCATGTCGTCTACCGGATAGAAATACAAGCTCATGTCCGCTCATGGCAAATGTGGCATCGGTACTCCGAATTCGTCGAGCTCCACACCGAGCTCACAAAATCAACCGGTTCACCACCGCCCGCAGCTCTCCCGCCCAAAAACGCGTTTTTTGTTCTCAAAGGGCCTTTCCAGAACGAAGGCGCATTTATCGAGCAACGCAGAGTTGGTCTCGAGACCTACCTCCGCGCCATTCTCAGCGCCAAGGAGGAGAAGTGGAGAGACAGCTACGCCTTTCGTGATTTTCTCGGTGTTCCTGTAGGCAAACAAGGCTCGACGCTCGAGAGCGGCAGCAATACCAAGTTCTCGTCTGCGTCGTGGCTCGATGAACATCTCGAGCTGCAGTCCCGCATTCGCGACGTGCGTGCGGACATCAACAGGCGGGACACTCTCTCCGATCGTGGAGACGTCAATGCTTCGCATACTGCCAATGTCCAGGCGAAGAAGAGGCTTGCCGAGATTCTCTCTCGCGTGCGCACATTAACAGAGGGGTTGCAAGAGCTCGGCATGTCGGGCATGGCAGAGGGCGAGTTGCAGAGGAGGACAGATATGGTCGCACGCTTGCAGGACGACTGCGAGAAGCTGGGGAAGATGGTTACGGTCGCGCGTCAGGTGTCTCGCGCGGGCATACCTACGCCCTCACCCACTTCAGGGTTCACAAACGTCGCAGTGGCCTCGGAGTCTGATCGTGCTGCACTCCTTGGTGGCAGTAAACCAGTCACACGTGTCTTCGGCGTGGCATCGAAGGTGCCTCAAGAAACCGATGTAACCCGTCCATTGGATGATCATGGTGTACTTCAGCTGCAAGCGACGCAGCTAGAGCAGCAGGATGTTCAACTTTCACAATTGACCTCAATCCTTCAACGACAGCGGAACCTTGGCGAAGCAATCAATGCGGAGCTTGTCACGCAGAATGAAATGTTAGATAATCTAAATAACGAAGTGGACCTCGTCGGGACTAAGCTTTCGAGTGCGAAGAAGCAGCTGAATAGGCTTGGTTGACCATCTTGGCAATGGTGTTTTGGTAATATGATAGTCGGACTGTACAGATACCATAACTTCATGCATCATAAATCATGCCTGATATATAATGTCCAGAAATGCGTCAGAATACCATCTATCGCAATGTTGTAACACATGTCTATGGTGAGTGCTAGTGATGCCGAGGCCGTACCCGAATGCAAGTGACAAAATCAATCCTTCTTCGTCAAAAATTTACCCACACCCTACTTATGGTCAGCATGTGCGTGGGTCAACAGTTAAAGAGAACATGCCTCGAAACATGCAATCATGATACCACAAGCCGGCGCAATCTTGGCTGTCCGTGGTAAAATTCCAGCGAACAAGGCACTTGAACCCTCCGTCCGCATTATTCGTAAACATAGAGGTATTGTGGCTGTTGCCCTGGAAGGAAGTGTCCCCGACATTAGTAACGCTTGCCGTCTTGTCTTTAAGACATCGAAGGGTGATGTTAGGAGGGACGCGGTCGTTCCGCTGATGGCCCCGCTTGCGAATGCAACATATGGCCCCGTCTTGCCGTGTGACTCGAAATACCGTTTCCAGGCTTCGTAACCTGCCCAGTAAATGCCACTGAAGGGAACATCGCGCCAAAGAGTGGGGCCGAGCCCACGCCAAAGAAAGAGGATCCCTTGCTGACGGACAACCGTCCGTATCGATCCGAGGACAGAAGAAAGGGTATGTGGTTGGTCGGGGGACTTGGGTGTGGATTGGAGATTGGTGCGAACGAGCTCGAGTGGCGAGAGAAGGGAAGTGAGACAGGTCCGGGCAGTGATGCCAGCGAAAAGGGGGACCAATGTGGGTGATGGTATTAATGGAGGCAAGACATTTCGTAGGAGATGGTCATACGTCAGCATGTACATGGTAGAAGCAGGGACGCCGATGAGTCTGTAAGACGAGATGGGCACCGAGATTCTCGCTGAGAGGCAACGACTCACAAGGTTGTTCCAGCACCCTTCCATAAACCTCTTATTCCTTCTGCTTTCACGACGTGTCGGACCGCATCCAAAAAGCCACTGACGCGCTCCTTCCTGAGTACACCATGGTGATAGACACACACCACCTCCTCTGCGGGAAAGGGGTGTGTAAGAGATGACATGTTGCGGACACAGGGGACATTTGATGGTTGACAGCACCTGGCAGACGCTGTGCGAGAGAGCAGAAGTTCCTTTGGCTGCGTTTGCAGACGGGTCTTGACGACATCGAAGGGGGTCACTGTGGGGGACTGTGAGTATGGCTGGGACGGCGGGATGATAGAGCGTACTTGTGAGTGCGGTCATCGTCGATCCCGTTGCTGCCGCTATGAGTTTTGCGTCGAAGGGGTCCATGCTGACCGCCGACGCTGTGGACGATGAGGGAGGAGACGGGAACGTTTTGCGGAGAGGTTACGGCAAAACCCGGGGGAAAATGAGAAATAAGAGTAATAATTCTAGAGTAGTCTCATCGAAAAGCAACAGGATTGCACTCACCCCATCGTACTTTTATCCCCGCCAAAATGTCCTCCTCCATCCTCCCCGCTCCCTCCCAACAAGCCAACAAAGCCGCTCTCACAGCCGCCCTCGCAGATAACCCTCTCACTAACACCCACCCTCCGTCTGACGTAGAGCCGGGCGAAATCCAAGAAATAGATATGAACGCACAGGCAGAGGGCATCCGCACCATCTTCAGCGATCCCACCAATTTCAATGTCAAGGTACATCTCTCTTACCGTGCCACCCCCACCACTAATGCTTCGGGGGGACATCAGCACCCTCTCTACTCTCCCTGGACGCTCTGGTTCGATTCACCCATGACAAAGGGTCGCAACCTCCCTCAAACACCCATCTCCTCTTTCCCTCAGACCCCCGTGCTTCAGACTCCCAGTGCAGCAGCAGCACAAGGTTGGATGGAGGACATTAAACGCGTGATCAGTTTCGACAGTGTAGAAGAATTCTGGGGGTAAGCACTCTCCGTCGATCACACCCATCTGTCGATCTCATCATCGCACATAGTCTCTACAACCATATCGTGCCTCCCTCACAACTTCCTCAAAAAGCCAATTACTATCTTTTCAAGGCATGTCTCACCGTACTTGATGCCTGAGAAACCATGATGATATTTTGCGCAGGAGGGCATTATTCCAGCATGGGAAGATGAGGCAAACAAGAACGGTGGCAAGTGGAGTATACAGTTACCCAAAGAAAAAAACCGCAATAATGTTGACAAGATGTGGCTTTACACGGTATATACCCCTTTTATTTTCCTTGTCGTGTCGACTGACCGCCGAGACCATTCCAGATGCTTGCCGCGATTGGCGAGACATTCGACCCTTATTTCACCAGTGGTGAATCGCCCGAGCCCAATCTGCAATCTCTCATCACCGGTGTCATTGTCTCGACTCGACCGCAGTTCTATCGATTGTCGATTTGGACGCGGCTAGCTCCCGCTGGAGAGGACGACAAACTACGGGAGCGGATTGAAACTGTCGGGCGGCACTTCAAAACTAGCGTGCTCGGGTATGCTGAACCGCAGAAGTTGGCTGGCCCGCTTGCGACCGAGGTGGAGTTTTTGTCTCACAAAGACTCGGAGAAGAAAGGCAAGGCGGCGAAGAAGATCGTTGTCTGAGTGACCGCTTGTGTTCATACGGCGCATAAACGAGGCATTTCACGCTGGGCTGATTTATTCATTTATACGAAGAGTAGTGGGCGAATATGCGAGCCGTCGATTGTCCTTGGGCAGCTGCTTGGTGACTCTTTAATGACATATCGTTATACTTTTGTTACAGGTTTCTGACGTGCTCTTGCTGTGAGCTGACAGTGCCCTGATCGGACTGCGGTGCGTAGGCGCAGCCGACATACTGCGTCACACAGCCACTCGTCACTAGTCACTGATAAAAGCCCTTGACAACATTCGCCTCAATATCTAACACTCCTTTTACGCTCACAATGTCAGTCTCAGGCTTCTTTTCGTCCATCGCAGACAAAGCACAGAACGCCATCAATCAGACCCCCCTAGCAGGTCATATCCCCGGCACCACTCCTGCCGGTGATCCCTCCGCCCCAACGCAGAGTGGTCATCGCTCTTTCGCCTTGGAATCACTGCAACACCAGATTCGCAATCTTGGCCAACAATACACCTCGACTAATCCCATACAACGCATCATAACCCTCGAGAAGGGTGTTGCCCTCGACTTTGATGCCCTCTCCAGAGACGGCAAAACTCAGAGCAAGGAATTGTATATATGGGGGCAGGATGAGGACCCCGATTTGACGGATGGTGAGAATGCTTTATCGCAGGTTTATTCCACAACGTGGTTAATCGGCAACCCTGCCCACTTATTGCAGTGACGGATCGACTTGCATTTTTGAACTTCGTGCATGGCTCCCTGTCCGCGACCTTGGCTGTCAAACTGGACGGTGCTAGGTCTCCTTTGAAGGCACTACGCGATGCCGAGGCTGTCATTGTACCGAAACGCAACATCCGCGCCGGATTGCGCAATCAGATCGCACGTCTCGAGCACAATCAAGAGAAAGGTGCAGAACGACGCCTTGCAGAGCTCAAAGAGCAGCTTTCGCGCGCGGAAAGTAACGACGAGCAACTTGAGAAAGAAATTGAATTGTTGAAGCGGAAAGGTATTCGAGAAAGCGAACAAAGAAAATGGGAGGCCATTCGCGAGGTGAGGTGTCTGAGCAAGATCTTGTGGCTGGTAACTTATCCTTGTATAGTACGGAGAAAAATTACTTCTCCTCTCGCAAGCCGCGAAACCCATCATTGGAGCCCTGCCTACCCTGCCCCCCACCACCGCAAATCCGTACGCGGGTGCAGAAGTCACCGCTACTGCTCGGGCATCTCTTCAGCATGCGCTGGACAGCTACAAACCAGGACACGTCAATCTTAGTTTACAAATCGGAGGCGATCTTGCACGATCAGACACCCGTTCCTTTGGCGAGAGCCATGCTTCGGAGTTGAGCAGCTTAGCGTCCCCCTCAGTTGGACAAGACTCGCACCCCGGTCTTCCCCTGACCCCACCAATCCCCGAACCTGCCGCTTCTGCGATTCCCGCGCAGCCTGTCCCTGCTGTTACTCCGACTATCGGCGAAACTGGCGTGTCACTCCCCGCATCTGGACCTGCGCCTGCCAGTGGTCCGTTGCATGATGCCCCAGCTGCATTGCAAGACACCAGTCCCAGCGGTACCGGAAGACCTGCCGAATCGCCTTCAGAGGACTTATACGGCACACCAATCCCAAAGACTGAGAGTGCCGAAGAGGAGAAGCAACGCCTCGAACGAGAGGAAAGAGAGCGTGTGCTGGCAGCTGGTAATGAACGTCTCTCGGGCTCGGAGTCTGCGGAAGAAGAGAAGAAACGCCTGGAGAGGGAGGAGAGGGAACGCGTGCTTGCAGTTGGAGCCAATGCGTCCAGAAACACAGCGGAGAATGACGGAGAAGAACTTCCACCTTACCAGGACTTCCAGGAGTGAATGTTATCGTTACAACTGTTGAGTTATGTAGTACTAGGCAGAGATTGGATGTATTCTGTAGCAAGTTCCGATTCGAAATTGCTTACCTTTTACGGAACCCTAGGTGTCGCGTTGCAATTGGGGATGTGACTTTGGCTCCCTTCACACACAATGGAGAAGTCTGATCTCGAAACTTATCAAGTACAGCTCTCTCAGGTCGAGCTTGCGCTCCAAACAGATCCTGACAATGCAGAGCTTTCCTCTCTTCAATCTGAACTCCAGGAACTCATCTCCCTCGCCCAAGAAGCCATCGCACAAGCAGAGGCAGCTTCCACTTCTCGTGTGGGCCCATCGCGAAAATCAACTTCGTCGACCCCCGCCTTCTCGTGGGCCGCTGGAAACGAATGTCTGGCCAAGTATTCGGGAGATGGTAGTTTCTACCCTGCTCGAATAACTAGTGTTGGTGGTTCAGCAGAGAATCCCGTTTACAGCATCGTGTTTCGAGGCTACAACACCACTGAGCTAGTGAAGGGCTCAGAGATCAAATCCCTACCCTCCAACAATCAGGAAAAGACGCCCACTGTGTCAAACAAGCGGAAGCTCACGAAAGTGGAAGAGGAAGAAAGGGATCGGAAGAAGAAAAAGAATGAGAAGAAACTGGAGGCCAAAGCAGCCAAAGCCAAGGAGCAGCTCGCCAAGCAAGCGACGTGGCAAAAGTTTGCTAAAAAGTCGGAGAAGAAAGGCGTGCATATTGCCGGTGTGGCCGGAACGAGTATATTCAAGACGCCTGATAACCCACTAGGCAAAGGTATGTGTCGTTCCCATTGTTTGACCCGAAATATTCTTGGACTCATACGTGGCATAAATCTTAGTTGGCGTGACAGGGAGCGGAAAGGGAATGACGGAAGTGAAGCTTTTAGGCAAACATAAATTCTCGCCCGCGGACGAGTCTAATCAGTGAAGAAGGCCATTATTGTAAGGGTTTTTCCATCACTGATTCGCGATTTTTCTTCGCGTCGGGTTGCTAACCTACATGATATCTAGGGGAAAACTATGCGTCGCCTCTCTCTATATGTACTAAATGCCCAGCATTGATGGTTCCGTATTTTTGTGAATAGCAGGTCCGCTGCCATGCCTGATGCCTCGCAACCTCCGTTCAACGAGGCGCTGCCTGTCACACGTCAATGAAAGCCGGCGAGCACGAAACTATACGTGATGCTTTACCTCTTCCGCTGTATCCAACCTCATGAGTGACTTTCTTCCGGGGATGTCTGTACAGCCCGCAACTTCGGTGGCGCGTTGGGATAGATGGATTCGCCAACTGTACATACGGTATCAGCGGTCACCTTGCAACAGTATCACGCAGATATTTTACCACCCGACGATTCGATTTTAAGGTTGCTTGGAAGACGTTGATGAAGAGGTGATATCTCGATTAATATTGTTGAAGACGATCGAGAGCTGACAGGTGATGCTTCTTGACCATTACGTCAGTCAACGATCAGTACTTGAATGTCTGTGCTCTCAGAGAGACGATGACATGTCAGGAATGGTAGTCTTAGTTTGTCGTTTGTTCCAACATCGACCGATCGAAATCGAAGTGGCGGAAGATCTGCAAAGGTACGATAAATCTAGGAATCTCAACTGGGCTTCCATAACGTCTGTCAATCTTGACGAGTATTAAGGTCTGTGGATCTCTATTTTCTATCAACCTGGCCATACAAAGAACGGCGTCTAGGAGGAGCGTCCTTCAAGTATGCTGTCACGGAAGGTGTGGCCACTGCTTGTTATCACCGCGGCCGATCTCAAGTTGCAGATGCATCGCTCGCGCACTCCGAGGAGAATCGTACGAAGTCAGCGTCGTCTGCTCATTAGAGATTAACGTCCACAATTTCAATCTATCTGCGATGCATGTCTTCGGCATCTCGCCGGAGTGATAGGTGCATATTCAGGTCTTATTGCCGGTTCTTATCACCGCACCCGACAAGGTCATATTAGTGGCTCCAAGTTGACTTGCAATTCCCGGTCAGCTGTTCACTGAATGTGGTTTGGTCCCCACTCTCTTCCCCAATATCGACGGGGTATTGTCATGACCCAGCAGAGGCGTGGCGTTCTCCGGTCGCCGGTCTCCGGTCACCTTTTGATGTGAACAACGGCTGGGGAAATGACGACAAGGTGTCTGATGGACCGTATTAGTAAGAGAATGTTGTCCTAAAAATGCGCGTTGGCTTCGTGCGATTTATTGCTCTGGCAATGTGCGCACATGGTACACGGTCAAGGCTGCTGGGCAGCGGCGTTGCAACTTTGAGCCGCTGGGTGATTGGCGACTTGCATGCTTGTCGCGAATGGTGCAGAGGTGCCGACGTACGCTGCCGCTCGCTTGACATCATCAGTACTGTCAGTTTTGGGTATCTACGCTTCAAAGCACACAAGAGGGACGATTTTCCCATTTACGGCGTTTCTTCGTTCCTTCCATCTCCGATCTGCTTCTCAGCTTCGTCTTCGCCACTCATATACTCATACCTGACATGGGACCATTGGCAGTGGATGGTCCTTCGCTGCCATGTTCTGCTCTTGCGCTCATGGGCCCGGCGGCACACTCCTGGACGAAATGCGTGCATGAATTTCCCTGGAGGAATGGGTGTCCCCCATGAGGAGAGACGATTCACAAATTACGTCCCGGTCCATCAATCGAGCCATGTGATCGAAGCTTCAAGGTTGAAACGTTGGCCATCTAGCCTAACATGTGTTGCGATCCTCGCCAATATTCTCGCGTTGAATGGCTCGCCGTTGCCGTAGCAAATGGGTCGCCCGAATAATCTCTTGAAATGACAGGTTGGCCTGGCATCTCGAATCTCGTCCGTGGATGGCAACGACGATCATACTATTGTCAAATATAGTGCAACACTTGCCCACTCGAACGGCTCGCAGCCAGTGCACGCCCATGATGCCCTGGCCCCCAATATTGAGGGGGCGCTTTGCTAAGAGCTATACCGGCATGTTGCGTCGCCTGCATACAAGGTTTTCGGACAGGGGTATGGGCCTGGATGCTCCATGCTCGTGGATTACTGACATAACCCCCCAAACCCTCATTCTCTGAGAAACGACACGCTCAAGTGCGAGAAAGATAGATGAAGAGATGGACACAGAAAATGCTGCAAGTCTAACAGAAGAGGGGACACTACAAGATGGACCAAGTCGGGTCTATGATTTGTCAAAAGTGTTGTCAGATATTCTTAGAAAATGTATCGCCCGACTGAGATTTACATCCCATTACCTGCACTGGGAAAGAGGAACCGTTGTGTCGTCAGGTCTGTCGAGGGGTCTGTGCTGGTAGAGCTTCCGTCTGCCGAGGAAGGGCTCGCAGAAGCTGTCATATCGTCGGGTGGGAAGGACGATACCGGGTCAAAAGCGGTCAAACTGGGATTATAACCCGGGTTTCTGGACACGCCGGCGATGTCTACCGAATGGCGGCGGAGGGGAAGGCCAGCAGTATGTGCAGCCATGACCTGAGTTGATAAGTCAAGAAACTAGGACAAGGTTGATCAGAATGCGTTGGAAGGGTGTCCGGGAATGGTACAGCCTACCACTTGTTCCTCGACAAGGGTGCCTTCGTGCAGAGTCTTGTTAGTATTCTGCATATGCACGAGGAGAGTGCGAATGCTGCGGGAGGATAAGCCACGGTATGTTGATACCCGTTCCAGAGCTAGGGGTGCAGTCTGCACGAGTCGGAGCTGCTCGTGAAGGTAGAGCACATATTGCTCCAAACACTCGAGATAGTGCCGCTTTTTCTCGTGCGACGAGATGGTATCCCTTGTGGCAAGATGTTATGGTACGAGAAGGAAAAGGATGGACGAGATGCATACGGATCGGTGGGTGTGAATCCTATTTCTTGTGCTATTGCCCGTTGTCTCGCCTTGCGTTGGCTCTCCGTTTTATTGACTGCGCTATTTAGGGGCGCAGTAGAGGAGTCATCTGGAGACTGCGGTCTGCTCGTCTGAGGAGGGGGAGGGGAAGGGTGGATATATGGACGGGATTCGGAGACATCGCGTTGACAAGACTGATGGTTGATGTTTGAGAGCAACTCTGAGGGGGTGGGGAAAAGCTGCTGAGTGGCGGCGTAGTAGTCGAGCATGCTCGGAGCGGTGTTGTCGGTGCTGTGGCTCGGATCTATACGTCGTGTGGTCGGGTATATGAGGTGCTGGGAGATGGGAGTATCTGAGAGCGGTGTGGGGAGACGAGCGGTGTCGGACTGTGATCGGGGGTGGGGGTGGTGGAGAGGAACGGGGGAGTGTACTTGCTGCGGGATGGAGAGGTATGTATTGTCTAGATAGGAATAGTTGAGGGACATGGATTGCATCGGCTGTGCGGGGTCGTCGAGCGAGTGTTGGCGGTATGGATGCAATGCGGGATCGACGAGCGATGCATCGATGAAATCCGTGTTGTTTTGGCAGAAGGTATACATGGAGAGAATGGATAGGGCGTAGCGATGGAGGGAGGGACGCTTTTAAGAGGGAGACATTGAGTTAGACTGTGATGGCCAATATAATCGTGAATACGTCTTTCAAGGCACCCTTGTCGCGAGTCACTTACGCTCTTTTCCACGGGCAATAATCCGACGAGTTGGATCCACTCAGAGTGCACGGCATCCGAGGAGCACGATTGCGACGGAACAAGTCGCTTGGGATCTTCTTGGACGAGCGGGAAGGTCGCTCTCCCAATCGGGTCAGGGGGGTCCAGATGCCGAATATGTCGCGGAGTTGAATTTGATTCCGATCCTGACGCGATCAACTTCCGCATCGAGAGTCCCTGCAAGGTTGTGCACAAGACCCTGCATATACTCCCACCGCGATCGCACTCGGAGAGACACATTGTTGTCGCGCTTGGCCTCGTAGGCTGAACTATGCCGTGTGTTCAGGTCGGCGATCGCGATAGAGGGTGGCAATCACATTCCCGGAAGCGCGTCTTGTCATTCGATGCCGATCCGCTCACTGCCACTTCTCCGACGCGGCATCTTTCCTACCCACTTCCTATTGCCTTTTCTGGCCATCCCATCCCCTCGAGTATATAACCCCATGTGTTCAGCTTGTCCGATCCACAACAGCGATGGCCCAGCACTACTCCCTCGATTTCGATACATCCATCTTTCCCCACCCCCCCTCTCCCCCAGCACCGACCCCCCCGTCCCTCCCTGCTTACCACCCCGATCCCCCCCCCTCCTACTACAACCCCCCTCCTCCCTCCTACTCCGCCCCCCCATGCCCCCCTCACTCTCACGACCAGAAAAACGCCATCCTCTCCTCGTCCCAATTCATCGCATCTTTCCCAGACGACGGCATATCCTTTGCACCCGCCAACCTCCCTCCCAGCTCAGTACACCACCCCGCACGGGAGACATCCCGTTCAGCCAGCAGGATAACAATCGCCCACCCTTACGCCCGTCTCTACGCAAAGAAAGATGGCTCAAAGCGGCGAAAAATCTGGAATCATGTCCTCGAGAAACAACTTTTCTCCCCGCAAGAATTGTCCGTATAATAATTCTCTTCGTTCTCTCCATCATCGTTTCACCTCCCTTTTTCAGATCTACAATGGGTGCCCCCCACAGGCGCACAATATATATAGCTTCCCTCGAAGCCCACATCGACCGACTCCATAATCAATTACTCAGCATTGGCCTTTACCCCATCCCATTCGAACGCCTTGAGCCCTATCGTGGCCTAAACTCAAAGACGGCAAAGGTACCTCTTTTGTCAATCTCCACCCTCCTCCGTAACTTATCATGTCTCCTAGAGCATGGTTGCTGGGCTGCAGCATGACGCGACGCATTTAAAGTTGAAGCTCTTGGAGCTCGAACGCTCGGTTCGTAATCCCTTCCGTGGTGTCCATCATCGCCCACCTGATCAGCCAACAGAACACCAATCTCAGAAAGCTCCTTGGAACACACAATCCTTCAAAATCATCACTCTCCCATCCATCGGCACCCTCTGCAATGGCGCTCGAGGCAGACGTACGTAGGCACTCTGTCGACGTCTCCGGCATGGGCATGGGCGTTCACGCCGGTCACCATTCCACAAATCACCTCCATCGTTCATAATCCCTAGTCGACCGGTTTTAATCCATCACGGTCAGCTTAGTATCCCTTGCTTTCTGAATCATGTCTCGAAAAACCGTACAGTAATTGTAGGATAATAGTATATTCACAGTGCTTGCTAGAATATTCAATCGTATGGTCACATCTAGTACATCGCTTCATCCTAAAGGCAATGCCTCTGAAAAAGTCCAGGTCATGGCGGTGCTGACTTGTTTCTCCGTCACTTCCAGGATTCGGAAGCACCGACCTCTAGTAAATGAAACCCTTGTCGTAACGATTCTCAATCCCAGATCCCACCCCTATCCAGCTTCACTCGTTGATCCTGCTTCGCTTTACTGCCCTGCGGGCGTCCCACCCGCTGAGCTCCACGCTTTGTGTGGTATTTCTTTTGCTGTCGTTGACGTTTTGCGAGATCCGTGGCGACTCTTTCTCGAACATCTACAGCTCGCAGTGTGAGTGCTGCCGTCATTTTCGCGAGCGTATCAGGGGAAGGTGAACGTGAACGCGGCGGGGAACGGGACAACTGAGAAAGCGGTGTAGATGGTCGAGACGGTGGGGCGTTTTCTCTTTCGAGACCAACAGAGCTTGCTGACCCTGGAGCACGCTCGTCATCCGTTGGCGCTCGCCCGTTTTCAAATTGCAGAATTTGAAGGTCGTCACCATGGTCACTCTGCGCCTGCCGTGCGTGCACCTCGTTTTCCTCCCCGTCCTCCCCTCTTCCTCCTGGTTCGCCTTCCGTCTCCTCGCCCTCATCTCCGTCCTCTTCCTCACTTACCATTGCTTCATCTTCCACATCCCCTGCATCAGCATCTTCTTCTTCGGTATCTGTATCTTCATCATTCTCTCTGTATTCTTCGCCCGTGACAGTTTCCATGTACTGCAGACGTAATCAACGGTGCAGAACGAAGCGGATAAAGGGTTAGAAGCCTACCTCCTCCAGAACTTTCTGATCCTTTTTCGTAAATCCGCTGGCAGCAACCACGACATCCAATCGGAAACTCCCGCCCTCTTTATCGTCACTGGGTTTAATTGCATTGAACCGAGGATACAGAGCGCTCTCGTATTTGAATCGTCGCTTGAAGAACCTTCGGATGCATTCTACATCTCGGTTGAAATACCTAGTTTATACCGTCGTTGATCATAGTGCCGGCGATCGCCAAGACACACGGGCTTACCATTCTGCGTTTTCATGTGATGTGCTCACCATCTGCGGGAAATCAATAACTACCGGTTCTCCACTTTCCCGACGAATGAGGATATTGAACTCGTTGTAATCGCCGTGGATCAGCCCAGCCCGTGCAAAACGCACGATGATGTCCATCAACGTTGAATATAATTTCCCAGGTGATGGAATGTCGGAAATCTGCCGCCTGGACTATGTATTGTATCGAATGATAGAGATGGCGTAAGTCTCGACTTACAGTGGATATGCATCAATAGCTTCCATCAGGATGCAGTGTCGTGCTTGATCGATGGGTCGTGGGATGGGAAATTGGTGTTCGTAGAGGATCTAGCAAGATTATAGTACTCGTTGGCTAACTCAGGAGGTCATGTCGGGCACATTGGCCCATGCTAACATTAGACCATAGACACTAACCTTCATGAATGCCCATTCCTTTTGTGCAGCAAGGCGGGACATATACATCCACGACGCAGATTTACGCTTGCCCAGGTAATCCCGCTTTTCCTTGATGGCACGAAATGATATGCGACCTAGGCTGATCGAGTCCTGTCTGGTCGCGCATGACCCGCACCACAAGTAAGCACTCACCGATGAATCTTCAACACCATCTCATTACCCTCTCCGTCAGCCACGATGTACACGTCTGTCGGATAACACGTGAGCTGTGGGGTGGGAAACGGGGATGGATGGAACTAGACCAAGCACAGACTCTGAATGGTCAGTGTACCACACTTACCAGCTTCCTTCCCAACGCCGATCTGATTTCCAACCGAATACATCGAATCCCGCTTTGAGAGGGCGCGCATCGCCAAGTAGTCGTATCCCCCATAAGTCAACCTATATCCATCGTCTGTACCAAGTCAGTTACGCCCTTTCGGGGTCATTAAAAACTCGTGGGCTAACACTTGGTATTCTGAACCCGGGCGACCAAGTTACGTTTAGCGAGAGAGCCCACGATTTTGTTGACGCCCCCATTACGCAGACCGGAGATCTGGACGATGAGGGGGGTTGGCACGACCTGGTGGTTCTTGGATCCAATTTCAACCTTTGAAATAGTGTAGCAAGTGTGAGACAGTCGAGTAGGACGTGTCATACCGCAGTTAATACTCTGAACTCATCCGAGGTGATGTACCTCAGATCGGTTGCGTCAAGCTTCATGATGGTAATAGTTTACTGCCAAGACGCGTGGAATTAGGATACCAAAGTAAGCAATGTCTGAATCCAGTTGATCATCGTCAAAATGCCTTCCAGTGCTACCACCCGCAGAGCCAACAAGGTTTTCCGTTTCATGGCCACCTTTGTTATCCAGCGGTCTGAGTAATAGGCTACTGCAGGTGATCTTGCGGTCTCTATCCCACCAACACGCATCATATGTGACAAGAAGTAAGTTGTCGCCTTCTGCTTTTGTCGTGGTGCGCAAAGTCTTCTCAGCTTTTCATTCTCTGTCAAGGCGACATCCGACATATGCGATGATGAACGTGACCAGATCTGGCGAATGTTTGAGGAGAATATGTATGAACTGTGGGTCTTGCTTGAGAACGCTACTGTTCACTATATCAACACCGTCCCAGATATCGTTCCTCCTCGTTTGACTGGAATCCTCAGCAAAAGCGGACAGAAATGTTTGATCCACTGAGTCGATTTGTCATTGCACGCGATTTCTCGGACCCAACAAACAACCTTGCGAGTTCGGGCGTTATCGCCTATTCCATATTTCGTTTCGACAGGGAAGATCGTCAAAACGTGATCTACTGGTGGGTCTCTGACTTGGCTTGCCGTACGTTGGTCACATTGACGCTGTGTGTGAGCTATGAACTTCAGGTATCAAATGACTCTAGACGGTTCGGTCTTGGGAGGTTGTTGACCCAAATACTCTCTGATGTCGGCGCGCAATGGGGCATGACAAAGGTCATGCTCACTGTTTTCAAAGGTCATCCCAAAGTTCATCTGACCCATGACATTGCTCATGTATCTGTAGCAAACCACGCAGCAATGTTATTCTACAAGTCGATAGGGTACGCTGATCACGTTCACCGGCAAATAGACTGGACTGATACGGGGATGCAGATTCACCATAGACGAGATATCGCCAGACTTTTCCGAAGACCCGGAAGGTGGGGGAGAGGATGAATCCGACTACTCCATCTTGTCTAGATGTATATCATGACGCACCAAGTACGAGTAGCACGGTACCGAGCTGTATCCTATTTGCATTTGTTTACCCGATTGCTCCTCGCCGAACACGACCGAAACACAACGACTGCAGCATAACTAGTACCACTCATGCCACCATCTCTGCGGGTGCTCACGTTAGTACCTCGACGCGCTCTTGGTCGCCGCTATGCATCACACGGCGCACCCCATTACAACGAACCTACTGGCTGGTTGTTCGGCGAAAAGGTAATGTCCTTCCACTCGCATGCAGTGCGGCAACTCAAAACCCGCACACGTTCCAGCCACTGCCGCCAGGCCAGAAACGGGTGAAAGAGGACTGGGAAAACATCTGGTACTTTGGGATGTTCGGGTCGATGGCTTTGGCTGCAGTATTACTGTACTACAAGCCTGATACGAGGTATGCGCCGCTGCTTTCCCTTGTACATGTGAATTGACCGACTCCTTCTAGCATACAAACATGGGCGCTGAAAGAAGCAAAGGAGAGAATGGAGGCCCGCGGGGAGAAGTACAAGTATGAGTCATCGTCATCTTCATAGACTTCAAGGCACCCGGTGCTCTCAGTACCAATCTCGCATTCAATCGGAATTGTAGTGACCAAGGGAGGATACAGTCCTATCTCTCGATCCAACAAACCCGGGAATTCCATCGCCGAAGTATACGCGTAAGAACCAGCCAGCGCCAACCGCTATACTCACAACACAGCTTCACCACGCATTGCACGAAGCAGAAATCCATACAATATCTGAAGCAGCCTTGACACTCTATTGCACCGATAGATTCTATGGCAAAGACATGACCCGACACATGGAAGTCGACCACATTTATGATCTCCTGAGCATGATCTATGACACAGATAGTGCCCACACCCGTGGAATGGTCAAATACGATTAGGTCATGTTCTCCGTGTACTTTGTAGCTTGCAGAAGGCCGGGAGGCATTAAGTTGTACGACAAGGCGGGAGTGGGAAGGTGCACGAGAGGTGGGGCCAGACACCCGACCTCTCGTGCGTCTTCCGACCCAGTCAATGTCTAGCACGGTAGGCCTGGCGTACCGTTTGAACAGAAAAGAACAAAGTATCGGGTTACACTTTTAGGGGACTGCAGGTGTGTAAGGATGGAAGACCGTCCACCATCATGCTTACTCCGGTGAAGATGAGGTGTGTAATGCCACAACAGGCGTGGAGTAGTGAGTGTCTACTAATAGGCAATGCTGAGAGGAGATCAAGGATATTGCGCGACTACATAAGATGATAGCAGAAAATAAAATGAACTTCGTATAACCATCTCTTACGCATATTCCAAGATCTTGGTGATGATACCAGTACCGACTGAATCAAATCAAATCAGTCCCTTTCTCGGTAGCGAGTACACAATACTCACTCGTCTTGTTGCCCTCGCGAAGCGTGAATCTGTCAAAATAGTGCGGTTAGACCCACCGAATGACACCGAAATTTGAAGACATACCGAGAACCAACCTCTGCGGCAACATCCGTCTGGAGCGAACAAATCATCTCCACATTGTCCCCGGGCATAACCTGATACAAGTTAAAACAATGCTTCCCCATTTGCAACACAACAAACCATTTTGTCCTCGGCGTCCGGAGTGTCAGGTGGGAATGTCAATGATGTAGTAATATCAGCAGTCCGCAGGAAGAGCTGTGGGCGGTAGTTGGACACGAATGGTGTGTAGCGTCCACCTAGAATGTGTCAGCACAATGACATACATGGGCCCCAAGATCATAAACCTTCGTCTTTGGTGAGGACATAAAGTTGGGCTTGGAATTGCTTGACAGCTTTGATCGAACCAGGGATAGCAATAATCTGACCGCGTTTGAGCTGTTCTCGCTTCACGCCACGAAGCAAAACGCCCATGTTGTCACCGGCTTCACCCTATCAACAGCAAGTATGGGTCACTTGATCTTGTCGGGGAACAACGAATGCTTACCCTGTCCAGTTCCTTGTGGAACATCTCTGTCGGGGTACGACTTAGTATGTGAGAAAAGGAACATCAGCGTACTAACCAATGCCAGTTAAAGTGGTCTTGAGTGATGAGCCAAGGCCAAGAACTTCGACTTCTCCACCCTTTGTGATCACACCACGCTCAGCCTAACGAGCAGAGTGAATCAACGAACTACAGATTGTGAATGGACTTTACTCACACGGCCGGTAGCCACAGTACCGCGACCAGGAATGGAGAACACATCCTCGACAGGCATGAGGAAAGGCTTTTCGAGGTCACCTTTGCGGGATGATCAGGTTTATTCTACGACGGATACAAGAAAGACGTACGAGGGGGAACATCGAGCCAGCGGTCGCAGGCTTGTATGAGTTCAAGGATTTTGTTCTTGCCAATCTCATCGTCTCGACCCTCGAGGGCAGCCAAAGCTGAACCCATGATGATAGGGGTGTTTTCACCATCGAAGTTGTATGTCGAAAGTAGGTCGCGCATCTCCATGTCCACGAGGTCTAGCATTTCGGCGTCATGAACCATGTCGACCTTGTTGATGAAGACGACGAGTTTTTTAATGCCAACTTGGCGAGCAAGGAGAAGGTGTTCGCGGGTTTGAGGCATCTGGCCGTCGGTGGCTGAGACAACGATGATACCACCGTCCATTTGTGCAGCGCCGGTGATCATGTTCTTGATGTCTAGTAGGACAGATGAGTGGTGGGGGAGTAGGGGATACACAGAACGCACAGTCAGCGTGACCAGGACAGTCGACGTGGGCGTAGTGACGAGCATCGGACTCGTATTCTACATGGGCAGAGTTGATGGTGATACCACGCGCCTTTTCCTCGGGAGCCTTGTCAATCTGTGAGTAGTCTGTGAACTTGGCTGAGCCCTTGTCTGAGAGAACTTTGGTGATGGCAGCAGTGAGGGTCGTCTTTCCGTGGTCGACGTGGCCTGCAAACGAGTCAAGACGCGTCGGCGGGGAGGAGAAGGGAGGTTACCAATGGTTCCAATGTTCATGTGGGGCTTGGAGCGGGTAAATTTGGTCGCAACGTCAGCATAGCGACGTCGGCCGACTATTGGGAAGTGAGAACCGGGAAATGCACGTATACGGAGAAAGGACTGACCAAAGGAGAAGGCCGGGATGGATGGCGAGGGCGTCCATGTTGTCGTCCGGCAACGAAGACGAAGCGACGATGTCCTCAAGGTCGAGCTTGACGAGCCAGCGAGTTTTTGCGCGACTGCTGCTCTCTGTGCTGCCAAACGAAACATGAGTGGTGCAAAGAAAACGGCGCGGGAGTGAGTAGAAAAATATAACGCGGGCGGAGTGCGAATCGAGTGGCTACCCATGGACAGACAAGATCTCTTCAAAAACGCGGTCGCCTTCTTGTCCGACCCAAACGCAAGTCCTCCTCCTCCCCCTCTCTCCCCCAGCTCACCTCCACCAGTCACAGAATGCCCCCCTCCCACAGCGCGTTCAGTTCCTCGAAGCAAAGGGCCTCTCTGGCCCGGAGATCGACCAGGCCATGAGATTCGCAGCTAACCAGTCCGCCCGACCAGCCCCGTACCACCACCACTGGGACTGGCGCGACTATTTCGTGCGTCTTCTCGCATCCCACATTCGTCACTCACCCTCGTCCCCCTCAGATCGCCGCCGTCGTATCAGGCACCGTAGCTTACGGCGCCGTCTCCCTCTTCAGTAAATACCTGCTGCCCCATCTGAAACCACCATCGGCGACCGCTTACGAACAAGACCGCGATGCCCTCACCGCCCAATTCGATGCCGCAGAGTCACTTCTAAAGGAAATTCAGACCGAAACGGCTTCCGTACGTGCAGCAGTCGACGAGCAAAGAGAGCGGGTAGACCAGGCTTCTAGAGACGTCCAGTCAGTAGTCGTCGAAATGCGCCAAGGAGAGACAAAAACAAGGGATGAAATGCGCGAAATTCGCGACGAGATCGAGAACATCCGAGAAATGTTACCCAAGGTACTCCACATTCTTCCCCCTGTCCCCCCCTCTGAACAACGGCACGTCCAAGATGATCGAGAAGAACAAGGAAACTCAGAAACAGTCCCTCGCAGAGCTTCAACAAGAGCTCAAGTCGCTCAAGTCGCTGTTACTTAGTCGTGGTCCGACTGGTCTGACAAGTTCTCCCTCAACGCCATTACCAGCTTTGACGGGTAGGCCATCCATCCCGTCATGGCAACTCGCGAATACCACCTCCGCACTACCCTCATCAGAGTCCCCAAGAGGGAGTCCCCCAATCCTCTTAAACGGTAAAGGGAAGGAAGTAGAGTTGCCTTCCGACGAAAGCTCGTAATTTATTTGCTTTGTCATGTCGTACTTAGTACTTGGTTTGTATATGATGGTCGTCCACTACCCCCCA
>JBBPQU010000213.1:0-30372 GCA_038092655.1 Boletus sensibilis | reverse complement strand
TCGGTGAGGTCGATGAGCAGGACCTTTCCTCGACACCGCAGGGATATTCGGCGATTTCCGAGTACTATTACAGTTTATCAGCCACATCACTCACGTGATACATTTCTCCTGATAATAAATGTCGCACAATAACATCCATAAAGACGCGATTTATTCCCCATATGTATGCGTATTTCTCCTTAAGGGAGAGCACCTTGTATTCTCTATCTGAAAGAGGGCCTTCTTAACACACAATACAATCAGTGCACTTCCCATCTTTCAAGCAAGGTCTCCGCCGCCAACGGCGGCAATTCCCGAGTGTCGCATAATAACATCCATAAAGACGCGATTTATTCCCACTCGACGTCCCTCGGATAGGCACATGTGGTGCCTCCTGGCAATGTATCAATGACACGTGCTGAGTGGAATTCAATCATTTTTCTCATTCACAACCCGTGACCCGGTGTGCTTCGATATCTTCCATGGACTATGTTCTCATGGAAATCGGGCCGTGTGTCGTGTGTATTCAGTTGCAAACCTGAGTATTATTGTATCATGGCCATATATTAACCATGTCCAAGTCGATGGTCATTGGTCGTGCTCAAATTCCTCCAGATCGCTTTCAAGTAGTTGCGTTTAAGTGCAAGTGACTTACGCCGACATGTCCATTCAGTACTACCACCACGGGCGGTTCCGTGTCGCAGGAGGAATTATCCCGGATGCTGTGACTGCTTATTGCACATACGGAGATCCCAAGAACCCCTGCATAGTCTTCCCCACTTGTTACGGTGGAAAGCTTGACAGTACGTGGATTGTTATGCTTGAATGAACTACTCAGGGATGCTTGAATGAGGCAATGGCCTCCTAGGCCAAGAGTATCTCGTTGGAGAGGGCAAGGTAACGCAGATAGGAGCCCCCCGCTTCATTTGCATGCTTATCTACGCCACAGGTTTTAGACCCGCGAAAGTATTACGTCGTTACATTTGCGCTCTTTTCGAACGGAGAGGTGAGCTGAGATTCCCTGACCTCTCTTCTTCGCTGATGCTAGATCGTTGGCCAGTCTTCCTCGCCTTCCAATACCGTGAGCCCCGAAGGTTTCAATATTCTGTGCATGTGCTTAGCAAGTCTGTCCAGCCGGCTCCGTACAATGGGCCATATTTCCCAGCCGTGTCTTATGAAGACAACATGTAAGCCAAACATCCATTAGGCCATGAATCGATTCTGACTATGCATAGCCGTGCACAGTACACTGTCTTGACCCAGAAGCTTGGGATCCAGGAGGTCTTCTGCGTCATCGGGTTTTCGATGGGTGCACAACAGGTTCGCCCCTAATGTCAGTCAACAATCGGAATACTCACCTATATCCTTGATAGGCATACTATTGGCCAGTCGTGTACCCTGATTTTGTAGAAAGGTTAATCTTTGGATCCTTCGCTAACAATCATTGCTGACTTCCACTCCCCGGCAAGATTCGTTTCTGTCTGCGGATCTGCGCGGACGAGCCCTCACAATAAAGCGTATGCTGCAACCGTCCGCAATTCTGTCGTATTATGACGCATTTTTCAGTTTCCTTGAGGGCCCGAAAGCAGCGTTGACAGCTTCTAAGGACTTTGATGATGGGCACTACAAGACCACGCCCCAACATGGAATCCGTGCCTTCGGCCGCGCGTATAGCGCATGGGCGTACAGTCAAGAGGCCAGTATCTTTCACTCTTGCTGTTACTTGTCACGTGCACTAATTGTCCCAAAGTGGTTCCGCAAGAAGCTTTACTTGTTTGACGGAACGTGAGTATTTTTGGAATTATTACCCTAAATCCACTCATCCCTTTGTACAGATACTCTGACCTTCACGCATTCCTGCGTGAAGAGTGGGAAGCGGGATTCTTGAATGGCTGGGATGCGAATGATCTCCTTACTTTGCTGCACACGTGGCAAGTCGCCGACATTTCCACGATCCGTGACAATGGAGACCTCGAAAAGAGTCTCAGCGCAATCAAGGCCAAGGGACTGATCATGCCCTGCAAGACCGACCTCTATTTCCCTGTATGTCTTTATTAGACACAAGGGTTCTTTTCCGCTGATATCCTATTCATTTGGACAGCCGGAAGACAGTGCGAACGAGATGCGGTACTTGAAGCATGCAAAGCTCGTTGTTATTCCCTCCATCTGGGGGCACCTGGGTGACGCTTCCTTTTTTCTGTTTTTCCTTCTTTGATTGATGAATGTGCTACCATTGCAGCTGGAGGTGGTGCCAACATCGAGGACGACAAATTCCTCCAATCAGAAGTCAAGAAGTTCCTGGAGGAGCTTTAGAAACTACATCTGCATGTAAATACAGTGACTGACCTTCATCCATGCCACCGGCGGCCCTGATCCCAATTTCTTTGGGTGTTCAGAACAAATTGCTGAGCAATGCGGGACCCGAAACCCGCTTATCTTGTCCACGGATCAGAGTTGTGGGCAATAAGGATATAACACGATATATGAGACGTGTGAGTGCCAAGTGGTCATAAGCTCTATTCTTCCTTTGAAGACACGGACTCCCGGATGGCGGAATGCAACCATCATCACGGCAGGTTCAAGGTCGCAGGCGGAGTCTTGCCGGACGCCGTCACGGCTTACCAGGCATTTGGAGACCCTTCCAACCCATGCGTGGTGTATCCAACTTGCTACGGTGCGAAGCTATCTCTAGGAGGTAGGTTGATTAGATCGGACACCGGGATGGACTAAATTTCTTCTCGACCCAGCTCAGGACGCTCTGGTCGGGGAGGGCAAGGCATGGTAAGCGTGACACTGCAGGGGCATTTGTTGATCCTGTGATAGGTTCTTGATCCAAGGAAGTACTACGTAGTGACATTTGCATTATTTTGTAATGGAGAGGTATGTTATTACCTATCTCTGCAGGCGGGTATTCCTGAACTAATGCTGGCGCTGATCCCTATCCGACAGCCATCTTCTCCATCTAACACGGTGAATGAGTACTGAGTCCTCTTTTCATCATTGCCTGTACGAAACTTATGCAAGAAGTAACAGCCTCCGCCATATAATGGCCCACATTTTCCAGAGATCTCATACGAAGATAACATGTACGGGAGGCGACATCTAGTCCATTTTGTGGAAGGCCTACTACTGGGCGACGGTATACCCAGACATTGTAGACAAGATTGCAGTGGTCGTTTCCGCCGCCAAAACAAGTATGCATAACAGATGGTCGGTTGTCTCACCTTTCCTATCCTGAGAGCTGCTAATGTAAATCGGCTTAGCATCTTGGAAGGTCCGATGGCCGCTCTTACAGCGTCAAAAGACTTTAAAGGTGTCCACTACATGTCACCCCGAAACCACGGTATCACACCATATGGACGTGTTGTTCTGGCATGGGTTTATAGTCAAACGGTGAGAAGGCACACACTTGTTGGCGAGGAAACTCACTGAGAACTCCCAAGCGGTTCAGAGAACACAACTGTCTGATGGGTGGACAGTGAGGGTCACGCTGTTAACCGCAAAATGGGCCGCTGTACTGTTGCTCTCGGTTACTAGGTATCCTCCATCTTTCATGCGGTCCTGATGATGCGGAAAGGGGAGTCAATATGAGTCCAAAACTGGGATGCGAACGATATGCTGCACCTTCTCAATACCTGGCAAAACGGTGATATCTCGCAAGTTCGAGACAACGGTGACTATGAGAAGGCTCTCAGAAGCATTAAAGCAGAAATCCTTCTCCTACCTTCCACAACGGATCTCTTCTTTGCTGTCAGTCCTTGTTTTATCTTCGTCCGTCATCCACTGACTGATGATTTCGCAGCCCGAATACAGCGAAATTGAGCTGTCATTTCTACAGAGAGGGACTTTGGTGTCGATTGATACAAACTGGGGCCACAGTTCCCAGAGCCAATCAGATCTTGATTTCATATCTACACAGATTGGAAAGTTCCTGGCTTGACTCCGGAACGAATAAATTTTCGTCTAGAGAATCGAGCATTCTCATCGGTTACCATTATATATAGAGCTCCAGAGCCAGACACCGGGACAATTAAACGGATGAAGCTAAGACTTTCCGACTGAGTGTAGGCCTCGACTCCCACGATGGTGGGGGACTCAGAGGGCATCTGCTGTATCAGATCTGGCTGAAGTCTAGTCTAGTCACCAGATTGGCGCCTTGGCGCCGCTACCGATAATACTACTAGGAGAGTGCGTTCAATTGCTCCCACTATCCCACTGCATACTTCTAAATTTATCGCATCAGCTTGTCCGTGGTCATTTCCCCGGACCGACTCTGGAGTCGTCCATATGCCTTGCGAACAGGCAGATATAAAAATGAATCGAAGCGACCAGGTGGACAACTTGAACCCCAGCCTCCAGGCTTACTACCTTCTCAGTCGCATCCAAGCAGCAGGGTCACTGGCATAACATGCAGTCTCCAAGCGCAGAGATCAAATATTACCATCACGGCAGGTTCAGTGTGGCCGGTGGCATACTTCCAGATGCAGTCACAGCATATCAGACATATGGAGACCCCCAGAATCCTTGTATAGTATTCCCAACATGCTATGGCGCCAAACTGGCTCTTGGAAGTAAGTCAAAAGAATGCTGTAAATCCTCAGTGGTGTGGTTAACGTATTTGCAGGTCAGGACTACCTTATTGGTGAAGGGAAGGTGATCTAGCCCTTTCTGCGAGTACCAGATACTAGTAGCGTGGTGTTCACAGCCGTACATCGTTCTAGGTTCTTGACACCAAGAAATACTACGTTGTTACATTTGCACTGTTCTGCAATGGAGAGGTGTGTAAAACGATCAGCACTTACTATTTCAAGCTTATTCTCTAACTGCATCTCTAGTCGTCGTCTCCCTCTAACACCGTACGTGGGCCATATCGTTCCAAATGAGACTGCACAGGGGAATTATGACGCATTTCCTTTGTAGCCTGCACCATACAACGGACCATATTTCCCATTTGTTTCTTACGGAGACAACATGTAAACTCTTCCGTGTCCATGCCTGTTACTTTGCTCATTTCACCTTGTAGCCGTGCCCAGCATGCAGTTCTCACCAAACATTTAGGAGTGTCGAAGGTATTTTGTGTTGTAGGTTTTTCCATGGGTGGCCAACAAGCGTATCACTGGCCCGTGGTGTTCCCTGACTTCGTGGAGAGATTTGTGGCGATTTGCACCTCCGCACGAACAAGCCCCCATAATCAATGGTTTATTTTTTCTTTCTTATAATCAGTTAGCTTGCTACTGATTGTCGCAAAGCTTCCTCGAAGGTCCGAAGGCTGCAATGCTGGCATCCAAAGATTTCGCCGATGGGCACTACACATCCACGCCACACCATGGCATTCGGGCATTCGGGAGGGTTTATTGTGCATGGGCGTACGGGCAAACGGTTAGCACGCATGAAATTGATAACAAACATCCTTACAGTGCACATTAGTGGTTCAGGGAGCATCAATACCTTATGGGTGGAGAGTAAGTGTCCACCATGTCTCTTGATTGCCGGATATGTCCAACTCACACTAGGTATCCTGACTTGAATTCGTTCACCCGAGAGAGGTGGGAAGGGAGATATTTACAATACTGGGACGCCAACGACATGATTGCCCTCCTCACCACCTGGCAGAGAGGAGACATCTCCATCGTTCGCGATGGCGGCGACTACGAGAAAGCGCTGAAGAGCATCAAAGCTAAAGGGCTAATCATGCCGTCGAAGACTGACCTTTACTTCCCGGTTCGTTGGCGCGCCAGCTGGGCTTGTATTCTCGCTAATGTTCCTTTAGCCGGAAGACAGCCAAGTCGAAGTTTCATATCTCAGAGATGCCAAATTGCACATCATACCCACTGTTTGGGGCCATGTTGCGGGAGGAGGAGCGAATCCCGTCGATGTCGAGTTCATTTCAGACAAGATTCATGCGTTTTTGAATCATTGATGGGAGTGAAGACGCCCGGCAGGGTAACGCTGTATTTAGTACCAGTGAACATGTTCGGCCTGTTGATCAAAGTAGTGAATAAAATTCATTCTTCACGTTGCTCAATGCTTAAGCGCTCGTCCTTGGAGCCAACTTGATAGAACTGGATTTGAACGACGATAGTGAATCTGGCAAACTACGCCTCAGTAGACATTGTTCATTGTTCAACTTACTAGTCACGTGTCCACAGAACCGATCGGCTAGAATGAGTTCCACGTTACGCCAGGTTATACCTCGACGGTAATACTCTCCACAGCAAGAACCTTCGCGTCGGCTCGTGTGCTCTCTAATATGAAGGAACGTCATGGTTTCCTGTTGGGCTGTATACTGTTGCTCCCCGTGGTTAGCGTCAGTGCATTCTATTTGCCTGGTGCTGCACCCCGCAATTTCGAGCAAGGGGAGCAAGTAGACCTCTTTGTCAACGCCCTCACTCCGATGTTGACGGGGAAGGATGACTCAAAGCTAGTACGCTATCTTGATAGTCTAGATGATGTCACATTGACTCGACCCTACTCGACCAGAAATCCCTGATCAATTGTGGGTGCATCTTGAATCTAGCCTATACTAGTCTGTCGCTTGCTGATGTGCACAATAATAAGATGACTACTACAATCCTGCTTTTCATTTTTGTCAACCTGAAGGCGGCCCAAAGAATCAGCCAGAGTCTTTGGGTTCCATTCTTTTCGGGGACCGAATATTCAACTCACCATATGACGTGCGTATCATCATACTTTAGCAGGAGTCCCTTAGTCTGAGTACGCCTGCGCCAGATCAAATTGCTAGAGGACAATGGAACATGCCGCACCCTCTGCACCCAACAGGTACCACCGCAGGACGCAAAGTTCATAAATAACCGCATACGGGAGGATTATGCCCTCAACTGGCTGGTAGATGGCTTGCCAGCAGCAGAGAAGAAAAAGGATATGAAGACGGGCGATATCTTCTATGACATGGGTTTCAATCTCGGCGATGACGATAACGAAATTCCATACTTGAATAACCACTATGATATTGTCTTGAGGTTTGCGCTGGGTGCTTTGCTCACAACATCGTTCTTATGTGATGGTATACAGGTACCATGAACGAGATCCAGGTGTATATCGAGTAGTTGGCGTATTGGTATGGCCATTTAGGTGAGCAATTGTGCCGGCGACCCGTTGTCTTCTTTCTCTGAATTCGTGCATCCCAAGTCGTGGTGGTCCACAGGAGGACACGGGCAGACTTGATTGTGACGCTGAAGTCCAGCCTCTTATGCTTTCAGAGACGGAGACGACAACCGTCCGTTACACTTATCGAGTCACTTGGGATGTAAGCTCCATATCGATGTTCTGATTTGTAGACTTTAACATCGCTGTCAGGAATCAGATACCCCATGGGTACGTGGACAACCGCTTTCAAGCTTGAAGTTAGCTTAACGTCTCCAAGGCTACCCGTTGGGACAATTACCTGCACGTCTTCGATCCAAGAATACACTGGTTCAGCCTTGTTAACTCGATCGTGATCGTTGTTTTCCTCTGTATTATGGTAGCCATCATTCTTGTGCGCACGGTCTCGAGAGATGTGAGCCCTCATCTGCCGAAAAAGAGAATAACTTGACACATTTTATCCTAGATTTCCCGCTACAACGCCATCGATCTCAGTGTAAGCTTCCTGATATCTATTGCTTACATTTATTCTAACATTTATGCAATTGTAGGAGGATGTTCAAGAGGATTGGGGGTGGAAACTCGTGCACGGAGAGGTATTCCGCACGCCACGTTTGCCAATGCTCCTAGCCGTCATGGTCGGTAATGGTGCACAACTCTGTGCAATGTGTTCGGTTACCCTTGGTATTTCGTCCAACTCGCCAGCGTTTCAGGATGTTTACATTCTTCTCTGGACAGTTTTTGCATTGCTAGGCTTCCTCTCCCCATCTAACCGTGGTTCGCTCGCAACTGTAATGATGGTGTGTTGGTCCTTCTTTGGCGGGCAAGTAACTTTTATGTCTTCCCCCGTCATGTCTATCTTAAAGCAGCGACATTTTCTTAATCAGGATTGGCGGTTACTATTCCAGCCGTGTGTATGCATCTCTCGGGGGTGTGGACCGCAGAAAGAATGCCTTTGTGACTGCCACGGTCTTGCCTACGTATGCCCGTGTGGTCTCTTCCCTACCTTAAGCTGAAGCCAAAATGCAGGCTGGTTTTCATCGTCATTTTCCTGCTCAATTTTTTCCTTCTTATCGCTGGATCCTCAGGAGCCGTCCCCTTCAGTGCGTGATTTTTCACACCTGATCTTGTGATTGTTACGAATGCTCGATGCAGCAACGATGCTCCTCATCGTCTTGCTGTGGTTTGGAATCTCTGCACCCCTTTCGGCTATCGGTTCCTACATCGGATCGCGACAAGGGGTGCGTACCCAATCTGCCTGCATTTTTCGGTTGGCTTACAAGATGGATGCAGGGTGTCTCACACCCTGTGAGGGTGAATCAAATCCCTAGGCAAATACCCCCTAAGCCTCGCTACCTCCAACCCTGGGTATGTCGCATGACATGTAATGTCTGACCACTTGTAAACATCACAATAGGCATCCACAATACTTGCTGGTATTCTACCATTCGGTGGGATTGCCTATATCCAATATTTCACTTGCAGTTGAATGTTGATCTTTTGACCCTCTTCCAGGCGCTGCATTTGTCGAGCTGTACTTTATCATGTCAAGTCTCTTCGCTTCACGCGCATACTATGCATTTGGTTTCTTGGCGCTCACAGCAGGGGTAGTTGCACTGACGACCGGAACAGTCACAATTCTCTTCACGTACTTCGTTTTGTGCGCAGAAGAATATCGGTGTGTCTTACTCTCAGTTCCTGAGCACCAGCATCGTTGTTGATGGAGGTCCCACAGTTGGCACTGGCGCGCGTTCATGACCGGAGGAGGGAGCGCATTCTGGATTCTCCTTTATGGTCTGTTTTACTGGGCCTCGCGTCTCTCGCTCGATTCTTTTACCAGCGTTGCGCTATATCTGGGATACTTGTTTCTTATTTGTCTATTTGACTTCCTTGTCACAGGTGCGTCCTTTCGTAATTCATGATCATCTTCTCCGCAACTCATTGTTTCCAGGAACGATCGGCTTCCTCGCATCTTATTGGGTTGTGCGTAGACTGTATGGCGCAATCCGTGTTGACTAGCCTGTTAGACGTTAGATCATGTACTTACCGAATTGGGCAACGACGTCTCTTCTCAGGGTTCTACTACGGTGTTGGCTGGCCCCTTGGTTTACAGGCTTCATCGTTAGTTGGATTCCTCCGTCGTGGTTAGTTACTGAAGGCAAACAGTTGTATGCAGTGACGTCTGATCCAACCATCCGGCGTCCATTTGGTTCACAAACCTCCCTCTTATGAGAGCTTAAGATCCGCAGTACTTGGACTACAGGTGTGCGCCCGCGACTTTACCCACCAAACCACGGGGCTTCATTAATGTATCGTCCTGTGACTCGAATCAAGGGCAGGAAATGCGTCCAGTGTGTCAAAATAGATCCCCGAGTACATCACAGAGCCTTAGAAATACGACAGATCCCTATATCACCATCTGCCCAACCGAACTATCAGCACACCAGAGTTCTTTGGATCTACCTCGACGTCGACCCCACGCCTGGAAGACTGAATTAATGGTTGTTGAGAGTGTCTGTCAGGAACACTCACATCTGCATGTCCTTTTGTATTGCAGGTTTGAGCCGAGAAATGCCTCCATCGGAATGGGTGCCTTGACCTGCCAAAGACCGTGATACCGAGCTTGAGCTTGAAGCTTCGAATCGTGCAGAGGAAACACACATACCGACGATTAAACGGATCTCTGAATCGCCTCTTCGACGAGCTTCTTTGATAGCTTTCTCAGAATAAGCAATAGCTTCTTTCACGTAGAGACCATGAAGGTCAACTACGCATGCAGATTTGTCCTAAAAACCGTGCAGCTGGCAAGGTGTGACATCTCTTGTGGCACCTTACCTGGTTGTTTTCTGAGTGCAATTTTTAGCCGGTTTGTCCATGAAATTATGGATACGAGTTTACCTTTGAATATGGCGGCACTCGCTTCAGCATTCAGGCTTTCCATCTTGAGTGCGTGGCGTTTGCCCAACTCTGAAAGCGCCTTGGCACGGGCACGGTCACGGCGTTGATAGGCCTCTTTGCTCTGTCGGTAACATTGGGCCATGAACTCGCCTTCCTGTTTGGCCCTGGCCCGGAGCCCGTAGGCTTCTACCGAAGTGTAATCTCTCTGGGAAGTGTCGATGCTCTGCCAGTGTTGCTGCTCATCGCGTCGGCGAACCTGTGGTTGAGAGGATTCACGCGATTGAGGGCGACTCGGCGGACGGTCATCTCGGTTGCCCGCGAAGAACGACTGAAATGCTGCATAAGCAGCGGTAGCACCCGCAATCAGGTATTCGAACATAGAGGAGTAAAAGACAAGACGCACAAGATGTGCTCTAGCCTCGTGGACTCCGAGCCGGGCGAACCCATCAGGCAAGCAACGAGGCAGTCTCTGCACAGGATGTTAGTGGTATCTAAGCGCGTATGTCTCGCAGGTCAGTCTGAGAACAAAGCGGCGCGATAGAGCCTCGTTTCACTACTATTCAAACTACATCGAGTACAAAACATGCAAAATGATGGATAGCCAAAAAAAATGTACAAATGCACATGTGAAGAGTCCCGAATGCATGTGTATACAAGTCCAACGAAGTAAGGTGATTGTCCAGTATCCGAAGTGTCCACAGAATCCGTGAGAGGGGGGAGTATGTGTAGCGCTCTTTTGTACATCATGAGGTCGTTATTATTTTAATTGCTGCGTATATTCATGGCGGTCATGATGATGGTGCAAGGATAGTAAAGGTCGGGCTCCAGTTCCCAGAGTCACCAAAGACTGAAGAAAATGCAAGGTTACTTGTTGCCTCAGATTGGGCCCTGTTAGAGAATCGACTTACGAACAATAATCCAGTCGAGGTAGGGCTGGGTATCTACGGGAATGGTCACATTGACCTCTCCGGCACTCAAGGGGAAGCCTTGTGCAAGGGGAGATGCTTGAGTTGCATTGCCATGGCGCAGATACACCATGCCTTGGGGATTCGTGACCTCAGAGGGCTGAGAAGAGGTATCCCAGGTGACGGTGTAAGTGCCACCGGCGGTCCAGATGCTGCTGGAATTCGGAGAGAGGATTTGGGGCACCCACACGTCACGCACGACTGGTGACACGACAGGGAGTGCAGAGACGAGAGAGAAGAGAGAGCATATGGAGGCGAGAAGGAAGTAAAACATCATGATGGTCGTGACGAGGAATGGGGAATGGGAGATGGGGAAGGGAAATGGGAGAAGACGAGAGTTTTATAGATGGGCCGGGGGCAGTGGACCGCAGCCAAGTGTGACCGGGTGCCAACCGATCGGGCTGAGTCGTGTCCACCCAAAATCCACCCGGGCCTACGCTACGGCCCCTGCCATCTCCGGAGCATCGCCAATGGCGTCTCTCAAACGGAAAAGATCCCCCGACGGCGACAATGTCCATGCATTTCCTATAATCCCGGACGATGACGAGGACATCGACATAGCCTCTGCATTGACGGGTAACCGAACCGCACAGCTCCCCATTGACGAGGACACCGACGAGGACGAACTCGATGAATTCATTCACGACGCCATCATCAAGAGGAACGTCAAGGGTGGAACACACTTGCTCAAGACAATAAAGAGCAAAGGAAACGGAAAGGGTGATGTCGGCGGAGGCAGTTTCCAAAGCATGGGTCGGTACTACACCCCAGCTTCATGCATCCTCTCTCACGCCTGCCAGGTCTCCATCCGCTCCTACTCCGTGCGCTGACCCTCCAGGGATATCGTACTCCAACCCCGATCCAGCGCGCAACTATTCCCTCCCTTCTTGCCACTCCCCCACGCGATCTTGTGGGCATGGCTCGCACAGGTTCAGGAAAAACCCTCGCATACATGATCCCCTTGGTACAACGTCTCGGTGGACGTCATGTCCATGCCTTTGGTGCACGCGCAATCATCCTCGTACCAGCCAGGGAACTCGCCCTCCAGGTCGTCAAAGTCGGCAAAACCCTCGCAAAAGGTTGGAAAAGTGAGGCGGTGCCCCACGCGGGCGACGGTCACGACGACGACGACGACGACAACTCTAAAATGGGATCGGGGGAGAGCCTCCGGTGGGGTCTGATCGTCGGTGGTGAAGGCATGGACGAACAGTTCGAGATGATCAGCGGAAACCCGGATGTGTTAGTTGATCGTTTCTGATCCCATATTCTGCGTCTAACATTTACCCGGATAAAGCATCATTGCAACTCCCGGTCGTCTTCTCCACCTCATCGTCGAGATGTCCCTCTCGCTTGATTCAGTTCAATATGTCGTCTTTGATGAGGCCGATCGTCTTTTCGAACTCGGGTTTTCTGCCGCCTTGTCCGAGATTCTCGCCCGCCTTCCTTCGTCACGTCAAACCCTCTTATTCTCCGCCACCCTGCCGAAATCCCTTGTTGAGTTTGCGAGAGCTGGCTTGCGGGATCCAAAACTTGTCCGGCTTGATGCAGAGTCCAAAATAAGCACTGACCTCCGGATGGCCTTCTTTTCCATGAAGCAATCCGAAAAAGATGCCTGCTTGCTCTCACTCCTGAGGGACGTCATCAAAGTTCCATTTGCCAGTAACGGACAGTCCGAAAGCGATGGCCTCAGCAAGGACTCGAAGAGGAAAGGCAAAGCAAAGGTAAAATACCCTACCCACACGGCACCCCACCAGACTCTGGTGTTCGCAGCCACGAAGCATCATGTCGAGTACCTCTCGGCGCTTCTCACTGCCGCAGGCTACGCCGTCTCTGCTCTCTACGGGTCCCTTGTGCAATCTACGCGGACTTTCCAAATGTCTCAATTTCTAGCAGGAAAGACACAAATTCTGGTCGTCACAGATGTCGCCGCGCGTGGGCTCGATATCCCGATCCTCGAGCACGTCATCAACTATGACTTCCCCGTCGGCGCGAGAATTTTTGTCCATCGTGTAGGGAGAACAGCTCGTGCAGGGAGAAAGGGGTGGGCGTGGAGTTTTGTTACGCACAGTGAAGCCGCGTATCTATGTGATCTACAACTCTTTCTCGCGCGACCGTTGCTTGGCGTCGCCGCTCACCCACCATCCGCCCGAGCCTCAGAGGAGCCGTACACACAATCACTCATACTCGGTCCATTTCCGCGGGACGCCGTTGATGCCGAGGTCGAATATATCCGCACACTACATGCAGCACACCACAGTTTACCCAGCCTCCGTGGCGTCATGGATCGTGGTCAATCGATGTATGAGCGAAGCCGAGGGAAAGCGAGTGCCGCGAGCTATAAACGGGCCAAGGAAATCGCAAAATCGGGGAACGGGTGGGCTGGGGATGGCCAAGGGGTACATCCAGTGTTGACACTCATGCGGCAAGCAAAGACGGAAGAGTCTGAGGTCATTACGTCAGTTGAGGAGGAAAGGGAACGAGAGGATAAAAGACTTGCAATGGTTCGGGCTGTGAGTGCGTTCAAACCTGCAGAAACCGTCTTCGAACTTGGGACGCGAGGTAAAGCGGGAACTGCGAATGCCGCGTTGATGAAGGAACGTAGGAAAGCGCTGGCGAAAGCGGTAGAGAGAACTGTGGCGCCAGCATCTTCATCCGGAGCAGCTCAACCCGCTGGATCGGAGAACGGAGAACCATTACCGCAGGACGGCGTCGAAATGGAGATGGCCGATGAAGAGGACATTGTGGTACGCATAGTCCGTTACGTGATCAATGGCTCGGGCTCACAGATACTGTAGGCTGTGTTCGAAACTTCGAGCAAAAAGAAGGGCAAAGATAGCTATCGCGACGAGGAGTTCTACATGTCGCACTATCACAAGGACGCCAACACCGAAAAGGGGTATGTCTCCTTGCATCCCACGCGCATCGCCTGCTGAGCTGGCAAATTACCAGATACTCGCTTACTGACGGGGCTTCTTCGTTCGCCGCACAAGCCCATAGGGTTGCATTTGATCTCACAGGGGATGTCACAGTGGCCGACAGACAGCGACACACCAGGATGACGTGGGACAAAAAGAAGAAAAAATTCATTAAGGGGGATGGCAGTGGCGCAGATAACATCAAACTCGTGCGGACGGAGAACGGAACACGGCTTCCTGCGACCTACCGGAGCGGCCGATTTGATGAGTGGAAGAAGAAAGCAAAAGTGACTATACCGAAGATTGGAGAGCGGGAAGCAGAGCGACCCACTTCTGTACGTGCAAGTGGCGGAAGGCGATGGAGACACAATAAGGTCGTCGAGGCGAAGCCGCTTGACAAACTTTCCAAGGACTACGAACGAAAATCGAGGCAGCTCAGGAAGAAGGAGCAGAGCGGAACCGGTGGAGAGAGCGGGGGTTCCCCAGCGCGGCCGGTCAAAAACACTGGGAAGGTGTCGAAGAAGAACAGCGGTAAACGACTCGGAGGAAAGTCCCTCCGACGTGTCAAGAGTGAAATCAAGACAGTCGATCAGATCCACAAGACTCGTAAAATTACGGAGAAGAGACGGGCGAAGAATGCCCGGCCGAGCCGAAAAAGTAAAAGATAGTATACGTCATGTATCTACTTGCTAGTGTTGCCATTAACCATCTCCTTGTTCACCAATGCAATGTCCGAATACTCCCACTTCGCCCCTGGTCCAGGTATCACGGGTACGTCTTTACCTTGGAGTAAGTCGACGCCCACACTTCTAAGGGCATTGATGCACCACTCAGGGTATCCTTGGTCACCAAAATAATTCTTGAAGAACGTTCGAAGGTACCCAGGGAATCTTCCTTCCACGATCGCATCTCGGGCCCCGCCCATCATCTGTGCCTGGAACACCAAGTTATGTTGCGTCAGTGCTGCGAGTAGAACGTCAGAATGAAGCGGTAATTAGAGGCGAAGTCAAGATACCGTGCGCTCCTGCGGTCTCAATCGTGACAATGTGATGCAGCATCGCACGAGGCGTTCCAGTCGTACATGTCGGGCAGGGGCAGTTGTCATCAATTCGATCCATGCTCTTTGCATGCTTTTTCAGCCCTGGGCAAGGGTCAATGCTTTGTCTGATAGGGTGCCATGCACGCACGAAGATTCAGTGGACCCTTGAAAGTCAAGGCAACCCCAAATCTAGCAGTCCGAGTAGGGAATACACAATCCGCCTGAGGAAACTCATCAGTACTCCCCCATTCCCGGATGGTTACGTTGGCAGGACGCACCATGTCAACGCCTAGTGCTACACAGACAAGAAGATCTGTAGCAGTGGACACTTAGTCAGGACTGAATCGAAAAAGTGCTGTGATATTGACCCTCCGCAAAGCCAATACCCATTGAATACCGTGGTCCTAATTGGTAACATGAACCTTATGTCGTGTAGGGTGTGAAAGGAGGCTTACGATCGATTGGCAATTTGTCCGTACATTGCTTGATGCTGTGGATAGTGAGAAGATTGCAAAGGCAGTCCGAGTGGGGTGATCCTTACATCTTCCAGAACACATCTGAACACAATCCAGGCGGAAGTTATTTCCCGAATGATTGCAGAACACACCTTTCTCTTCACCTCCACTTAGGCCACCTATGGCAAACCCAGCTACGTGATCCTTCCTCTCAATCATGGTATCCAGGCACTTATGACGGAGAGTAGGGTCCAGCCCGCCTTGAACTATCGCAAATAGATTTTGCCTATTCTTCCGCCCCGATCGTTCGTGTTGCTCAATGCATCGATCGAGCCATCGGATGGAGCGTTCCATAGCTTCGCCTACTCGGGGCCCAACGGTAAGGCTACTAACTAGGCTTGGTCAGGAAATTAAATGATTATATATCACGGCCCGAAAACCCACCAACGTCATCGAGTTGCATAATAATATCTGCACCGATGGAGTGCTGTATCGAAATGCTTTCTTCTGGCTAGGAATGCATCAGTCGCGGTCAACACGCATATAGTGGCAATTTACAGTCAGCATGGTGGGTTCCCCAGTGAAAGGGCTAGAAAACAGTGCTCCCTCCTCCGTGATCTTTGTAAACTTGTCGAGTGAGACAAGTTGGAAACCACCACTGTCCTAGATCGGGAAATAGGAGTATTTTTGTTCATGAAACACATCAGATGGAGAGAAGAGAAGCACTCGCTGTCAATATATTCCGATGCCATCCTTGGAATACGTGTGCCCCCCCCCACTTCATCAAGCACTTTAGTCCCCGGTCTCAGATTTAAGTGGTATGCGTTGTTCAGGATGAGGGTGATTCCAAGAGATTCCACTTGTTGTTGTGTCAGCCCTTTGGTCGCAGCTTGGGTTGCCACCGGCATAAAGGTTGGCAGCATCGTGACGCCATCTTGAACATCATGGGATTGTCTGGCGTCGATTTCCAAGAGGCCGAAGTTACTCACGAGCGAGCTTCATGCGACAGACACGAGCATTCGTCGTATGACATTGTGCAATGACCTCGAACTGCATCCCGGGGATTTGAACTACTATCGTTGGCCCAGTAAGAATGCAAAAAAGAGTGATAAAACTTCATTGAACGAATCAGACGCTCGACACAGGATGACTCAGCATAACAGCTTGACCTTAGTGAAAAATGAGACCTTGTGGAAGGGAGGCATCGTCAATTCAATATTCTCAAAATAAAAATTGGACGAAGTAGATGGCTAGGTAGGGTTGGACAAACTACAACAGAGGATTGTGTGGTTGAGCTGTGAGACAGGAATGCGAATTGATTTGCGTTGCTGGGCCACTGATACATAGTATGCGGGTGGGAGCAGTGGTTGTGGCAATGCAACTAAAGCCATTGGCTTCCCGATCTGGATCTGATCACCGGTCCGCGGTCCGTCCGGCCCGTACTTTCTTTTTTTCAACAGTTTTGGGTGAGTAGACCGGCGTCGTGTCAGATGTTTCGTTTTGCCCGTCGATGCACTCGCTCATTCCCTGACAACGCGAAAAATGCGTATTTATCCCAAAGACATCTTCATAGCGGCAGAAATCTCGTCCAAGAGCTCAGCTCCAGGCAGTTCGTAGCTAATGTGACGCGGTGAGCAGACTCCGTGTTTACAGGCTCACTCACTCAAAAGAATCTCGTATCAGCCCAGATGATCTCAAGAAGCACCTCGAGCAGCCTCGCACCGTCTACCTTGGAATAGATCCCACTGCAAAATCACTCCATGCAGGGCATCTTCTTCCTTTGCTTTGTCTGCTGCATTTTCAATTGTGCGGTAACAACGCGATTGCGCTTGTAAGTAGTCAAACGACAGTGCAACCATTCATTCTTCCGTGACTTATTGGTCACAGATAGGTGGCGCGACAGGCTTGGTTGGAGATCCTTCGGGACGGATGACTGAACGCCAGCTGGCTGAGAAAACACAGATTGAGCTGAATACACTGAAGCTCGCCCAAGCCATCCAGAAATTCTTTAGTAGTGCGGCTACGTACGCAAAGGACAGATTGTCAACTCGATCGTCCACGCTGCCTGCGGTGCAAGTTTTCAACAACCTCACATGGCTGAAGGACGTCAACTTGCTTGATTTTCTACGTACGACTGGCATACATTTCCGAGTCAATAACATGCTCACGAGAGATAGGTATGGTTTAACTCAGCATCACTATCCTTCTGACTTGGCACCGGCAGTGTGAAGACGCGAATGAGTACTCAACAAGGTATCTCCTTCACCGAGTTCACCTATCAGCTCCTGCAAGGTTACGACTTTTACGAGCTGCATAGAACCCATGGATGTACCATTCAAATCGGTGGATCCGACCAATGGGGAAACATTTTGTCTGGCATAGAGCTTATAAACAAAGTTGAACATAGTCCACTCTCCGGTGAAGACATCGCGAAGGAGAAAGGCTTTGCATTGACAACTCCACTTTTAACTACATCGCGGGGGGAGAAGTTTGGCAAGAGCGCGGGGAACGCTGTCTGGTTGGACCACAACTTGACCAGTTACTTTGATTTTTACCAGGTCTGTCCAGCCTTTTATAGGATGCCCGGAGTTGATTCAACGATTGCAGTTCTTCATGCGAACTAGCGACTCGGATGTCGAGAAATATCTCAAACTGCTTACGTTGTTACCTGTAGAGGAGATATCCTCCGTTGTGCACGATCACCAGGTACACTTTTTCCGTTTTCTCCGCGGATGCAATTCTGATCCTTGCTAGGTGTCTCCAGAATATCGTATTGCACAAAAACTACTAGCAGAGGAAGTCACATTAATGGTTCATGGCAGTCAGTCACTGCTCCCGTCAACCTTTGTTGTGACTGATGATATTTTTATTGTCAGAGGATGGACTGGACGCAGCCAGAATAGCAACCCAAGTCCTCTTTGGCACGGATTATACTACGCTGAAGGCCGAGCAGATCATCAAATCACTGACTGGTGATCCCCGACTTGTGTTTTGCACTGAGGAAGAGATGTTCAATACCTCGTTGCCGAATCTTGTCGCGAAACACCAGCTCGCTTCATCCAAGTGTAAATCTTGCAACTGTATCTTCAATGCTTAACTAACCACCCTATAGCAGCAGCACGTCAGTTGGCTCAAGCAGGTGGATTATACCTCAACAACAGAGCACAACGCGATCCTCGCTTCCTTTTAACCCAAGAGGCTCTCATTGGCGGCAAGGTGGCGATCGTGCGGGCTGGTAAAGATAATCATCGAATTCTGGCTCTGAGATAAACTAGTTGCTATTTTTCTATTACGGATGTAATGTTAATCAATCGTTTCCGACTGAGCAGACGCAACTAGTCATCTTTCAAAGACAGCTTTTTCGTGAATAAGAGCGCAAGGTCCTATTGCCAGTGGCGAGTTTAGTACGCGATTGTGAAAGTAGAGTATGGTCTCTTACGACAACAAGAGAAGACATGCTCAAACGTCGCTGACGCAACTGGATTTTGTTATGAACGTCAGGTCCATAAATAGCATGATTTAGGGTAGATGAGGTGTCGCTTTCCTAGATCCGTCGTCTATCCAGAGATCACAGACATTTCAAACTAAAAGCTCACTAGATGTAGGGAGTTCATTTGAAGTGATTCATAGTGCTCAGCTTCCCGAGTTGAGGCCTGTCCGACGCAGATTGACGATAAGTATTTCCCAGCGAGGTAAAGGTATCCCACCATAATCCTCTCATGAACTGATGGCTTCGTTCTCGGGTAAGGATGAAATCTCAAAAGGTATGATGAACGGTAAGCTGGAAGCCGCCCAGTGTCCATTGGGATGTTAAAAGGGTGGCAGGAACGAGGGCTAGAGGCGCGTGCAGCTTCAAGACACGGAAGCAGGCAAGTCAAACCACAAAAACAAGGGTAAGGGAGGAAAAAAAAGTAAAGGCACCATTTTGCAATCCAACTCAGACTCCGTGTCCCGCCAGGGTGCTGTGACGGCAAGACCGCACCAAACGCGCGTAAGCTTGCTGAACTTGGTTTGTGACGGCCACTGCTTCATATGTACTGCGTCATTTTGCTTCCGCGGAACAGTGTCAACAAGCAGCCGCGCGATACCAGGGCTGCTTGTTGGCAATTTTCTGACAAGTCTCCACGAATCAAGGTGATCCTTTACCTCTAGTACCCTAAATTGACGAAGGTCTTAAGCCTCTCGAAATTGGAACACCGCCGACTAGAGAAAAAGAACATTGTGTGCATCCGCGGTAGTCAGGAAGGCTCAAAAAAGGCACCGATCGAGCACTCCAGCGATCGAAATGGTGCACCTCAGATATCTGCATAGATTCCTATACTGATAACTCTGAACCAGGCCCAGGGAGCGGGACGTACCGCAGGTGGGAAGTTGAGACGTGACAATGTCACAGACAGGGGACTTGTCACGTCACGCTGGAGGCGCACAGCACAGGCAAGTTGTTCAAGACCACCATAATCCAAAAACTGTGCAACTCAACGTGTGCTCGTCAAGCCCTTCAAGAGACAGCAAGTCCTTTGTGTGAGGTAGTATGACTGCAAAACTGCATCGCCCACCTTGGCCACCTCAAGCAGTCGGGGAGAATCGACACTCCAGTGGCGACCGCAAACGGTCCATCAACTAGCCAACCAGATGTCCCCCCGTCGTATGAATGTATTGGAGTGAACCAAGACACTCACACAACAGTCTGAAACGGCTAAACCCCCGGAGCCCCATGGCATTGTACCGTGACCTCCACCTCCACCCACGGGTGGTGAATAAAACGCTTGAGAAGCCGCAACGGGCGCAAGCGTGGCATCAGTAAGTGTCGAAACGAACAAGCGTGTGTATGACTTGCTGCGATCAAGAGCATGGAATTTTTCACCGTACGGTTGTCTTGAAAAATTCCCCAAGATGACCCATCTTCGATCTGCTGGTGCTGTGGATTTTTTGCCGTGCGCAAGGACCGACTGGCAGTGTCGCAAGCAAGAATGGATAACTTTGTTGTTCGTCAAGATGGTGAGCGTTCCGTGGACCAAAGAAGAAGCGTCGAACGATGGTGGCTTTGTGCGCAAGAACTGTGCGATTAATGCCCCACGGTTGTGCTGTCTTTCGAACAAAGAAAAGCGAGGGAGAGGTGCGACTCGACGAGGAAGTGCTCGGCTCTACCCTGGCGTGGACAACTCCGCTCAATGGGTTCCCCCCTCCAAACAAAATTCCACATGCCACAACTTGTTCGTTTTTTTGAATCTCAGCGGGCTCCTTGTCTTTGGCATCGTGCTTAACTTGTCGCCCGTTCCCTCGACATTTGGCGAGTCGGGGACCTTCGAATTCCCCACCGCTACTTTTCCCTCTCAAGTCTCCCCCCTTGACAGCGGCGCGGTTGGCTGTGAAGGCTTCCATTGATCGAGACGCAATGGCATTTTCGGCGGCGAGAATCAGGCCTCGGGCTTCGGTGTTCGGCAAACCTCCCTCCAATTCTTACTTAGAACACGCTGTCCAGGATACCAGTTGATCGAGATCACAGGTGTCGGTGAGTTCTTCACTTAGTCGACAGCATTCTAGACTGAATTAGTGCATCACATTCGACAGAATACCAATTCGTGCCGTGTACTCCACACTTTCTATCTGTGAAGGCTCATCGCTAGTTACGGTGTCGTTCGAAGCTTGAACTTCAAGCTCCTTCAAGCTCCAGAATATATCGTGCTTGCACGCCTAGCCTCGGAAATAGTGTGAGTTGGATTATCCCCGTAGTGGACGAAACGTTTAACGAGGATGTCGATCACAGACAGTCTCTTAGGAATGTTGGTGGAGCCGCAGGTATTCCATCGACAGATCGAGCATTCCCGTTGATCCCCCAGCTATAAAAGTCCCCGTGGACCAGCCAACGAATTCCTCATTTCCTGTCCTTTACCCGCTCACATCGCGTTTGTGTCCGCTCGTCACCCGCTCTCACCTACATGCAAGATCCGAAGAAAGAAATAGCCAACATTGTCCGCACGCTCTGCACGACGCGCGATGCGAACGAGCTGGAAGAAACCGTCATGAAGTACTTTGTTCCGGACGCGAAGTTTTCGCACCCACTGTGCAGGGCCAACTCCCGAAACGAGATTCTAGGCCTCTTTCAATGGTACAGGCTCGCTAGTCCAGAGACACAGATCCAGGTCTTAAGCGTCAGTAAGTGTTCAAGTTTAAAAGCTGATGGGCCTGTCAGCTGACGCCCGTATCATGCGCAGTGTACGACGCTGAGTTGAACGTTCTCATCGTTGAAGCCAAAGAAAAGCTCAACGTTTGGTTTATGCCTCTTCCAAGCAAAGCTGGCAGGTGAGTTCACGTTCCTTTAAGCTGTTGACTCGTCGTCCCTTACTTGTGAAAGGATGGTTGTCCGGCTTCAGTTGCGGAAAATGGGTGGATCTCATTATATCATGATGGAAGAAGACCTTACTCATCCTATGGTAAGACCCATCTATGTAACTTTGCGGTTTCGGTTGGTGACGATGCCGTATCACTGCAGGATCAAATTGGGTTCCTTGCCTCTCCCCTCCTGCCCCTTACAGCAATTTATCTCAGGCTCGGCTGCCTTTTCTCGAACTTGGGCGCGTGTGTATTCAGGACTGTCGGGTTAAACTCGGGTCTCCGGGGCGGTACTGTTAGTTATACAGGGTTACTGGAAGCCGCTGGGCTGGCCCGAACACCTGGAGATAAGGTCAACGGAAGCGCTAAAGAATAAAGTAGCGAATATGTCGCAATGGGCTCCGTACTAGTTCTGTACCAGCAATGTTATATGTTATCTTGTATTACAGCGAGCTCCGCAGTATAGAGGAGACCCTGGGTCATAACTTGTTCGGATGGCCTTTAGTACTGGTGTGGGTGATGGGATATAATGGACAGTGAGGCGGGCTACTTTTCAAAGGACAGTGACCGTGAGTGTAGTATTTTGGACGCGGAGATTTCCTTGATCCACTTGAGACTCGTCACGATGTGCGAGACAATGTCATCCTGGTCACCGTCGACCCCATCGTCGTCTATCCCGCTTGGCTTTGAGCAGGACTCGCATCTTCTCTCTCAGTCCTTGCCATCCCCCGATCCGTTTGACGCGTCGTCGCACATCCACACTGGTCCTGGTGGTGCAGATCTATCTCTCTCAGAACTCTCGTTGTCGGAGAAACCCTACAGTCATGATGGCCCTCGCTTCAGCCTTCTCGCTCCGACCCCTGTACCACTCCGCTTCTCTGCCGATCAGAGCACCATCTTAGAGGGCGAGGAGTATGAAGAGGGAGGAGATACCAATGTCGACGGGCACGATGATGATGATGCAGACAATACCATGATGGAACGCGTCGTTGCTGAAAAAACTCGCGAAGAGAAGCTGCAAAGCGATTTGTTCATCCTCAAGAAACTCAATGCGTCTTTTGCGGTGCTGAACGATGCCCTCCAAGCAACAAAGGGTGCAACTGAGGTGTGCCTCAGCCATAGCTCGCCATCTAAATCAGAGCCTGACGTGTCCAACTTTTGCCAGCAAGTGGCGAAACAACTATCGCAAACTGATGCACTGTTGGACAAGTATGCCAATATGCTTGCAAAGTCTGAGACTGTCACGCGCTTGATTTTCGATGAACGGTGGGGGGGTGCAGATGCTGTGAGTATACTCAACGAGACCTATTGTTATATAAACATGGGGAAAATCGAGTATCATACTACTTGTGAGAGTGTTACTGAACTCGACCCCTATTAGGACGAAGAGATGCTTGTCAGGGAACGCGAGGAAGCCCTCGAACGGGCCCGACTTGAGCGAGAAAGAGAAGAAGCGGCAAGTAGAGAAGCCGAGGAACGCGCACGCCGGGAGGCAGAAGAGATCGCGCAGCGAGAGGCAGAAGAGCGTGCCAAACAAGAGGCGGCAGCAGCTCTTGCGGCCAAGGCTCCTGCAAAGGGCCGAAGTGCAGGCTCTGTCAGTAGTGGTGTTAGGGGAGTAAGAGGAACGCGAGCAACTGCAACTGCTATGGCGTCCCGTGGAGCGAGGGGATTGTCAAAGACTGGTACGCAAAGATATCCCTTTTTGCACTCAAAGTTTACGGGAAATTATCAGCGTCCACGTCTACATCGACCATTCCTCGTATAAGGTCAGGTAGTGCAACTGGCAGCGTTAGTGGCGGTGGCGGTGGGACCCGACCAAGTTCTTCTGCAAGTAGGGGTTCAGGTTTAGCAAGGGGTGTTCCAAGGAGAGGCTAGAAGATCACTGCACCCTTAGCTTGCTTCTAAGGGTCTTAGATCTCTTGGGCCCCATCCTTCGCAAGTCCGTTCGGCTGCACTGAGTTGGTGATCGAATGGCATTTGCATGTTCGATACACAGCCCGAAGGTCGCACAAGCCACCCACTCAGGGTCGGAGCGTTGGATCGACTTCTGCGCTCCTATTAATGGAATACGTACGCTCCTCTTAATATGGACATTCTTTAACTCGTCATGGTTACCAACTCAGAACATGAGTCCAGCTCGTCGGGGGCCTTTGCGCACGGGATAATCTGCTCCGCCTTGGAGCGCTGATTTGCTGAGGATGCCTAGCGCAAACAAACCCCTGGTCAGAACACGGATTATCCTCGATGCAAATTGCGATTTTTCATAATCCTATTGACTGGTGCCTCCCTCGTGTGTTGAGCAAGTTCCAGAGGCATGGGACATATGCATAATAGCCGGAGCTGCGCCCTTATTTGTTTTTTTTTCAAGTTGTCAATGCATCCGTCCATCTTCTGATTCTCGCTGGTCACAGCCCGTGACGCATTCTCAAGCTATCGATACCTCTGGCTCTTCAGGCTTCAAGCTTAGAGGATCGCTGTTACACATAGCGTTGTTCGAGTTTTTGTTAGTTCTGATGTTTTAATGTTGCGAACTCCGCGCTTCACAACGCTTGCAAGAATGAAGTTGCTTGTATCGAATCACAACCAGCTGTCATGCAAAGCCGAGTACCATATGTATAAATGAAAGCAAGAACAAAAGCAAGAATAAAAACAATAAAGAAATTCAACCACCCATCTATGACAAACATCCAACCACATCAATGTGTCTCGTACACGACCCAACAAGACTCCACATGAACTGGGTATCCCGGAGATGCTCAGGTGGGCATCTCACAAATTCCATCTGTTGACTTCCATGTTAGAAACCCGTACTAGAGGAGACGGTCGTCCAAAAGGTGTTCTGGAGTGCCCAAAATACATGAGTGAGGACAGTCACCGCCAATGCGACCGAGAAACACGCAAGATCCGAGAGGGTCAATAAACCCGTGAGACATGCCAGCCGTCGGGCTCTAGATGAATGTATCCTCCCCATTCTGAACCAATAAACATGGTCCACATCACGACTGACGGAGGGAATGCATGGGAATGCAAGAAGGTACTCACTCTGCAGTATTCATCGGAACCATGGTACCTTTGACAATAGGCGAACGGACATCAGTTTCTGGAGCTATACCCTTATGTGATATATGCGTGAACCCGGCGAGTTCATACGAGTGATCCCCATCCAAATCGGGCCTTTTGGAGCGAATCTTGGCCGTGCTGTCTGCGTCCTGTATACGACGACTGGTTATCGTGATGATTGGAGAAACACAAGCATCAACGTATCGAGAAGCAGTGGGTCTGGAGGGTTCAATCATCGGGGCCGACAATACCAGCGGGCGGTGATAGCAAGTTTCATGAGGGCAATTCGGAGGGCAATGAACCATAATGGCGCTTTGTTCGTCTCTGCCATCGCGAGATACCAGCTGGACGTGCGATCTACCATCACTTCTTGGGCTGGGACCGTACCCCGTAGGTCGTTCGGCAAGGTGTTTATCGCGCACTGGATATTCAAGGTTCCTTTCCTTTCCCTTTCCCTTGCCCGTGCGGTGATTTTCCAGCAGCTGGGTCAGGCGTGACCCGAAGCCCGAACAATTATCCTCGAGTTCATGGTCTGGCAAGATGGGCAAGGACCAGCTTGGAGTGAGTCTTGAATACCTCCCGCGGTCAGCTCTGACGAATGGACTGCCCAGTAATGAAATCTGGCATCGAAGCTGCGGGCTGCTGCCAGCAGTTTCATGACTAGGAAGAGGGGATGTGTCTTTCTTAGCAGGGCTTGATGGTCGCGTTAAAGGTCGGGGTTTGACCTTGTCTGGATTAAAGACACGAGATTTCGGGAGCCAAACGCGAGAATCGACACTCTCCATATCAGCGATTTCGGTGAGGCTGCGATACTCCACGCCTTTGCTCCTGGGTGGTGGTTCCTGATGCAGAGGCATACACCTGGGAGGCTTCGAGGTGTGTTCCTCGGCACCGGGATGCGAGTCCGAGGATGAAGGTGTGGGGGAAGGCGACCCCCGGTCCGATAACTGAAGTTGGAAAGGCATTTCTATTTCTTCAGTACCCGTTTCGAACAAGTGCCCGTCAGAGACATCTGGGTATGCTCTCGAGAAGCTGGAAGTGAACGTGAAATGAGGCGAGGGTTGCGCTACAGGACTATTGGGAGGACTATCGTCTTCCTCGTATAAAGGTGCATATCCTTGCGTAACCCCTGTTGGAGGAGATGAAAACGTCGAGTATGAATCTGTTGGATCCCTCAATGTTCGCCTAAGCTTTGTAGCTTGCGACTGAGTATGTGACGAGAGCTGTAGCCCTGTCGACTCGGCATCCCCTTTCAAACCCAAGGGTGTCCTCAACAAGCCGGCCTCCGTCCCGAGCGGTGACAGCTGTACGTTCTTTGACTTGGATTTGTCTTTCTTTCCCGTATCTGGGTATGCTTTGACTTCGCCTCTTGTTTTGGCAGCTTCGAACACGCGAATAGCTTCGTCCAATGAAAGAAAGCTCTGATAAATCGAGCCTCCGGGAATGTTCTTGGTCTTGGGCCCGGCTTCGATCCTGTTGGTCCATCACGCGTTGAACACAAGCCAGCAACCAACAAATCAATATTAATTCTCGTACAGACGCGCCCGACCGTCGCGTCGCTGAGGGGGGTGGGACACGCACCAGCTTGAATATACACCGGGCTCCTTGCCAGTTATTACCACGTACCACTTTTGCTGGTGGACCATGTGAAAGAGAGATAAACAAACGAATCGCTAATGTATGGAGAATGTCGCGTTGGTGGGTGAACGTCGTTTCAGAGGACAGGAGGCTATTTAATTTGGATGTTCAACTTTTGCGATAATTGATCTCGTCTACGTAAAAGATGCCCTCACCGATAGCAACCGTGCGACGGTGCGCTACTACAGTACTGAGCGACATACCTCGAAAGTGAACGCTGATTTATTTAAAAGCTCGAGACTGCGGCTATTGCCAAGAACGATAGGATTGTGGGTAAACTGCTAGCGTCAAATCTATAATTTGAAAGTGCCATCCTCTCCTAATCAGTCCACGCCATACCTGGCCAACCAGGTCATACAGCTATGTATCCACCACGACTTGACCGTTGCGTTCGTACATTTGTGCATAGATGAGCAATGACGTCTTGCAACATATAAGGTACCTCTCTCCAGAAATCTCGATGTCTGTGGCTAATTTAGTCACGATGTACAAGTGAAATAAGTTCACTCACGGTATCAAATCCCAACCGCGGGCACCATATGTAGAATAATTGTAGTACGCGCCCAAGGCGAAATAGGCGGCAAACGCCAGAATAAGCCTGTTCACGGGATCAGATAACTTTTGAATGATAGGAGAGCATCAGAGAAGGTTACGCTTACATGAGAAAGAAGAACTCGAGACCACTGCCAACGCTCTCAATGGGCGTGTCTTCTTCCTTACGCCCGCCGCCGCCGCCAGTACTACCCTCATCTTCTTTCGGTGTCCCAGTGGTCCCACAGGCCGCAGATGAACTCCATTCAACCAAAACCTCCCCGTTCTCATAAGATGAAAATTGCGGATCTGTCGTACCCTCTGCACACGTCAACGAGATCTTGAGTGACTGGGGAACCGAAATTGACGAGGAGGGTGGGTAGGAAGCACCATGAAGCGTTATGGCGACTCCCTCGGGTGCTGGACATTCCCATTAGATTCGAGGACATTGTTAAAATTCCATCATCACACGTACATGACAATGCAGAAGTTTCAACATTGAGAGACGACGATTGTGCAATGGGTACGACTGCCGTTATACGATCAGGGCTATCCGCCTTCTGGTTTATTGTGGTCAGACACGCCCTTGTACCTGAAGGACACTACACAACGAGCTGCGGTCAGCTGAGAGGACTGTTCCACTTCAAGCATACCTGGTCTTCCGAAGCCCTGTTCTCCACCTCTGTCAGGTCCACGCACAAATCAAACCTTAGCTCATCCATATAGGTACTCGGAGGTGATTCCCTCGTGCGACTCAGAACCTTCGTGCCTCCAAGTTCTGATAAATCGTATATCAGCTCCCCTACGGAGAAATGGCAGTCGAGCGATCCCGTGTCTTGTGCAGCGGCGTGGGAGGCGGCAGAGAGGAGGAACACAACCGAAAGAAGGCGGAGTATGTGGGTTGGTGCTAGTCTTCTGTGTACTGGCATTCTGAGGTTGACGTGGACAATGAACGAGATAGCACTGCGCGCAGCGGCGAAGAAGCAGCGAACCAGTCTGAATCTAGGATTACATAAGACACGCGTGGACGCGTAAGGGTGTCAGATTAGGCAGGGTCCAGCTTGACCTTGGACAACGACCATCTAGGAAATCGCATTTGGAGTCATGGCAGGTCTAGAAGGCCTCCTGTCTCTTATTTACCACGAGACTCAGCAATCTGGGTCAATGCTTTGTGCTCAACATGCACTGAACTCGCTGCTCCGTACGTGAATCATAGCTCTCAGCGTTTATCAGACATGTTCACCTAGTTCATACTCGGCAGAGGGGAACTATGTTAGTAATGTTTCAGGGTGCCTTTCATCACATCGCTTACTTGATAAGTCCAGTTCACTGCCCCAGATCTCTCTGAGCTTGCAAATCACATAGATCATCTTGAGCAGAGCTACAACGAAGATATCAGGGGGCAGGCTAGTGCAAACATGGATGATACAGGTACTTTTCCGGATCTCTACGGCTGCGATAATCCTTACTGTTTTCCCAGGGTTCTTCTCAGTACAGGTCTTGGAGAACGCACTCCACGTATGGGGTCTAAGGTAAGAACTTTTGACTGTTCCCATGTACGGCTCTTCATCATACCGATAGCCTTGTTCGGTGGCGTTCAGAAGTCATGAAACCTTATCATGATCGCCCGCAGTAGGATTGTTTGACGAGCATCTCGGTAATCAAGCTCATAGTAACCCATAGCACCCAGCTTGCCTTTGTGCTGAATCAAAATCAGCATTGGTACACCCTTCGTCGTTTCGGTAATTCCGGAGAAAACGGCCACTGGTTCAATTTAGACTCGGCCAAGTCTTCCCCTCAATGGATCAGCAAAACGTATCTCGGCATGTTTCTCCAACAGGCAGAACAAGATGGTCAGTTGATGATCTTGACAAGACTCTATTATTCTGATGAAATGTAGGCTACTCTATATTCGCGGTAGTACCCACCAACCCCTCAGCTGCCCACCCTCTCCCTCGTACTGATGTGGATGATGTTGCGTCAACTCTCCCTGAGCCATCATCAGCATCTCAGTCTCAGTCTCGGATCCCTTCATCTGAGACAGGCTTCGAGGATGAAGACATGGACCTCCAGGCAGCCCTGCAAGCCTCATTGGCCAGCGATGAGCAAGGAAGCAGTACGAGCAATCGTGGTGCCTTCAACAGACTGGAGAACTACCCTTCGCCTGTAATCCCCTCTTCTCACACTTTCCCTGGATTTCCTCCCGAATTTGCGTCTTCTGTGCGTGAGGGTACAAGCGGAGGCCCACCGGACATCCCGCCCAACCAGGATCGTTACGGCAACGCCGATGTTGACCCCGTGAGCGCTTCCATGGAAAGAAATCGGATCATCATGGAGAGGATGCGTCAGGAGCAGGAAGCAGCCTTGCGAGAGCAGTACGAAGAAGAGATTTCACAGTTTGGTCAAGCTCAAGATCGCTATCCGCGGCAACGACGAGAAGCTGAGGTGGAAAATGAAGATGTACTATTTCGAAGAGCGATGGAAGAATCGCTTGCGGAACATCATGCTCGGACAGGCGATGATGTGGAGATGACGGTGTTGGATGACGAGGAAGACTATAATGCACCCGCACCGAGGTCGAACACTCGTACGATGGACAGGGTTTACGACGACGATGACGCAGAGCTGCAGGCAGCCCTCAAGGCGTCTTTGGAGACTCTGCCACCTGGCTTCACTCTGCCACCGAACGCTCAACCGCCACCACCACAGCGATTGACAAATGCGCCACTCGGCGCAGAGACAAGCGCGAGTCGAACGGTAGAAGAGAGTGAAGCTGAAACCGAGATTGAAACCGAGACTGAAACCGAGACCGAGACAGACGCGGAAGGCGTGAGCGGTGAAACCGCTCAAGCTGCTAGGGAAGAAGTCAGCATAGAGGAAATACGCAGACGTAGACTGGCGAGGTTTGGAGGTTGAGGATGTGCTAGAGCGAATATTCAATTGACAAAGTCTGCGCTTCTTGATCACTAACTCGAATGCTGTCCTCGTATCCTACAAGACCTGCTACTGACCCACAAGAAATCGCTGACTTTTGCCACGCTGTCCTTGTCCACAACGCGAGATTCCTGGGAACGGAATCAAAGGGGCGAATAATACATGTGCCGAAAGCTACATTCAAGATTCCGGCGGCGGCGGAGACCCTTGGTCCCTACTGCTAGGTCTTCCCTGGCGTCTCCGCGCGAATCGCAAGTAACGAGAAAATCGGTTCTGTGTTGTGGATGTACCTGCTTCGCTATTACGGTTTACTGGAGATGCCTCGCTTTCCGGATCTCCGGATATGATCGTCTCCAGCGCATGAAAATCTGATGGTAATTCTCATCAGTCTCCTGTTCCCGAGACCAAACCTTGCCTTACCTTGTCGACATATTGGACAGGATCCCGAAAGTTCGAGTAGCCAGGGGTCCACACAGGACTGGTGAAATCGGTGCTTTCCTTCGCACGGTAGCACCCGCAGG